>SSNS01000169.1:68353-92570 GCA_006937985.1 Aphyosemion australe | reverse complement strand
AAACAGTCACCCACCCACACACCCACACACACACATTCACACGCTGGTGCCACAGCTGCCCTGGGGCGGACTGACGGAAACAAGGCTGCCGAACACTGGCGCCACCGGTCCCTCCAACCACCACCAACAGAGAAGGTGAGTTAAGTGTCTTGCCCAAGGACACAACAGCAGCATTCGATGCCAAGATTGATCTTACAACCTTCCGATTACTGGAAAACCCAACCTACCTCCTGAGCCACTAGTGATAAATAAACTGTGGGAAAACAATGTTAGATTGTAGAACATTGTTTAACACAAACCAAATTCCAGTTTCAGAGATGCAGCCACAAACCTGCAGGAACCTGTTGCCAGCTGAAACATATTGTTTTTCTACCCGCCAGAAAAAATAATCAGAATATATGTTCTGCTACAGAAAAATATTTCAAATTTGGACTTGTTGGTGCATATTCCTGCACAAAAAGGGAACAGGGCTTTTTTGAGAATCGGCGTAGACTCATGATGAGAGATGTGGAGAATGTGAAATGGCTGCTGCATGACTACATATGCTGCTCTCTTCTGCCTATAATAAAGTTCCTGTAGATGAAGTAATACCGCCTGATGTTTTACCTACAACAAAACATAACAAAGGTTCTTATTTAAGGAGCTTTCTCAACGGAAATTGCTTGAATGAGTGAAAATTGACTACCAAGAGTCAAAACACACTATATCTGATGACACGTTGCCGTCAGGATGTTCAGGTGTTTATCTACAGTAATTAAGTTACCTTATTTAATTATTTATATAACAGTAATAGGCAAATAAAATTGGCCCTTGCCACTTTTAGATCCTCCACCTGACAGACGTAGCCATGAACAGGACTAGAAATGTCAGGTTTATGGTGAAGCTATTCACTAAAGTGCATCTCAGGCATTGCAGGACTTGGCCGGTTGGGGTAGATGTTGAGAGGTGTCAGGTTTGTTATTTTGCTGCAGGCAAGTGTCTCTCATAGCTGTGAGCAAGACTCCACCTTCAGCTCAGAGAATAAAAAGCCACCAGACACCACAGACCCCATCCTTGTCCTCTACACCCAGACTGACTGCTGTTGGACCTTCACACCTGTAAGTATTTGTGTTTCATGCTTGCATTCAAATCTTATTCCAGAGAGTCATTTATTGCACCACAACTGTTGGATTCTACCACATTCTGTGTCTGGATCTAACCTCACAAGTTCTTTTTCTCTTAGAAAAATGAGCAAAAACTATTTGTCCAAAAACGACGAGCTCTTCAGGGGAGACTTTCTCATGTCCAACAATGGGCAATGGAAAGCCATTTTCCAGGTAAACTAACCTTATATTGTCCTCTTCAATCCAGCCCATTTTATAACACATTAAAAAATAAAAGTCAAAATTTTTGTCTCTGCTTCTTCCTGCAGGATGATGGAAACTTTGTGATCTACGGCTGGCAGCCCACTTGGGCCTCAGACACTTGCGGCTCTGACGCCATGCGTCTGATCATGCAGGAGGATTGTAACCTGGTCATGTACAGCAAGTGCAACACCCCGAGATGGTACACAAACACCTGCCACCAGGGCTCATACATGAGTCGTCTTCAGCTGACCGACCACGGCCAGCTGCTGGTGTTTAAGGATGCTGACGAGCTCTGGACCTCTGCCAACTCCAGAGGCAACAAGTGATGAACGAAACATCTCCAGTTCTCTGCCTTTACACTAATCTTTGATAACAATCAGACCCCAAACTAGCAATTATTTTCTGTTTTCCTTCAATCAACATGTTGAATTCAAAGCATGAATAAAAATAAACGTTTCTAATGTTATGAGTTGTTGTTTTATTGGCTCCTTAATCTTAGAATCTGTTCCCTCCTGTAACTTGACTAATAAAAGCTGGACCTCCAACATTTTAGCAGTAATTAATCATTAAATATTATTAATATTTTTGTACAAAAAATGCATAGAAATTGTCCAATATTTGGACATTTGGAACATATTCTGGCAGCATCCTGCTGATAGAATGTGTTCCCTTCTGTAATTCTACTGTAATAAGATCGAATGTGTCCAACAAGACTAGTTTGTCAATATAACCTGGGTCCTCCACTCATCACACACTCATGTATTCAGCAACAGAACACCACTGGTGTGAGAGGTTCTCCGCTCAATAACATCAGGGAAGGAGAAACAGCCGGCTGCTACCACTTCAACTTTAGGACAAACTACCAGAGTCCCAGAAAGAAAAACACCATTTGAAGTCACGGACAACAAAAAACGTTTGGAAGTAGAAAACTGCAACTGGTGTTTAGCGCGCTCTCGTTTCCATCAGGGGCTGTGGATTAATAACATATAGAAAAACACACAAATGTTCCACAAAATATATAAAATTGAAATTTGTTCACTCTGTCATTCCTGAAGGCACAACTCTGAGTTTGACGCCTTTTGCACACCTGGTGAGTTTCAGGTGGAAATGGTGGTAGAGGAATTTCTGATGAAATCCCACCTTTGAGAGAGTAGAGAGGAGTTTAAGTGAGTGTTGGGAATCATTTAAGGAATTCTAGTCTCACATAAACCTCATATCAAACATAAAGAAGCCCCAGATAAGTAATAATAATAAATAACAGCTGGGCTGTTTAAGTTACGTGTTGCAGATGCACATAGGTCTGTTCAGGGTAAAAGAAAAACAAGCCTATCACTAATCGTACGCTAAGCCCTCATGCATTTGTCAGCTAAACATAAACATGATGGTAAAGCGGGGACAGCCATAATCTATCTCCTTGTGAGTTACTTTTACAGAGAGGAGCTTGAAGTGGTTAACAGGTGTGTGTGTACGTGTGTGTGAGTGTAACTGCCATGGAGGATCACCGCGGGGGGTTCCTGCTTGTCAATAACTCCTGCAGGTGATATCGACAAGCATAAACTTGTATCAATTCTTTGAAATCAGGAAAATCCAGGATACCTGCAGGGCAGGTTGTTGAGAAAAACAAGACAACACTCTGCATGAGCCTTTTCTTTAGGCCTTTTATCACTGGAGTCTATTCAAAAAGATTAAATTAGTTTCATAATTTCTTTATTTGGCAAGGTGGAGAAACGAGGGCCCGGGTGGGATCTGATCCCCAGACTCCCAGGTGAGAGCCACGTGCGCTAACTAGTCAGCCAAAGGGATATCCCCGTGGCCAATCGGCCAGGGCGCATGATCATTGGGGTTACTGTGACAGGATGCTCACCCTGTCACATTTAGTCACATCAACAAAAATCCCAAAAAGTTCAGAACAATTAATAACATATTATTTTAACCCCAAAAAGCTGATTCTCAGAGATCATTCACTGTGGCGACCCCTGACCCCTCAAAGAGACATTAGCTTTATGCATCCCTGGACGTGTTTGTTTTCACGTAGTTTTGCTCTGCATTTGAACACGGTTTCATCCCAACCAAATCCCTCTTTGTTCGTGAAGCTTCTCATGTACAGAGTTTTACTCAACTAGAATCACTTGAAAGAAGAAACGATTTTTATTTAGTGGCACTCAAGATAAAACTCATGAGGCTTTTAAAGCGGACCTAGAATGCAGGTAATCAGCAATCTAAANCAAGAAAAAAGTGTTCTGTGTCCCACTCAACGCATTACTTTCATAGGGCTGGCACTGGACTCCATCCAGTGCAAAGCTTTTCTGTCCCGGGAGAGAGTGGAGACCATGCAGTCCATGCTGGCTCGGTTCCGCAGGGGAAACTCTGTTACACTGAAACAATGCCAGAGACTACTGGGTTTAATGGCTTCCTCTGTGGTGGCATTACCTCTCGGCCGCCTCTATATGAGGGCCATCCAAACATGGATGTCATCTCTCAACCTGGACCCACACCGCGATGGTCACCGCAGAGTGAAGGTGACCACAGCCTGCTCATTGGCCCTCCGTCAATGGAGGAACCCTGCATTTCTGTCCCAGGGCGTCCCTATGGGCACAATCTCTGCCCGGAAAGTGGTCACCACAGACGCGTCCCTGACAGGCTGGGGTGCTATTCACGACGGGAGGTCCATAAATGGAAAGTGGGGGACTCGCACACATTTAGATCACATAAATTGCTTGGAGCTGACGGCTGTTCATCTAGCTCTGAAGCATTTTCTCCCCTGGCTCAGGGGAACCCATGTGTTGGTGAGAACAGACAACTCAACAGTGGTGGCCTACATAAACAGGCAGGGGGGCCTGAGGTCCCCCCGTCTACACATGTTGGCACACAGACTGATCATTTGGAGCAGTACGAACCTGCAGTCACTGAGGGCGACTCATATAGCAGGAGTCCTCAATTACGGTGCAGACCTACTATCCAGAGGCAATCCACTCTATGCGGATTGGAGGCTTCACCCAGAAGTGGTGAATCAGGTCTGGATGAGGTTCGGACAGGCAGTCGTAGATGTGTTCGCATCGAGAGAGAACACTCAGTGCCACCTTTACTTCTCCCTGCAAGATCAAGGAGCCCCACTGGGGGTGGACGCCCTGGCGCACAGGTGGCCGAGATCTCTGCTCTACGCATTCCCTCCAGTGGCCCTCATACCCCCCACGTTGGCCAGGGTGAGGGAGCAGGGCCTGTCCATGATCCTAATAGCACCTCGGTGGCCAGGGAAACATTGGTTAGCAGAGATCTTCCAACTCCTGTGCGGTTCCCCGTGGCAACTACCACTCCGCAGGGATCTGCTGTCTCAGGCTCATGGGGAAATATATCATCCAAATCCAGAGAGGCTGGCCCTGTGGGCGTGGCCCCTGAGTGGCAGACTCTGAGTGTGGATGAGCTCCCGGCTGGTGTTATCGACACCATTCAGTGTGCCAGAGCCCCATCAACCAGGTCCCTGTATGGACACAAGTGGAAAGTGTTTGAAGCCTGGTGCTCTGATTATCACACCACCTCTCATCAGTGTTCACTGGCAGTGGTGCTGTCATTTTTGCAGAACCTTTTGGAGAAGGGCAAGGCCTTCTCAACCATAAAGGTATATCTGGCAGCCATTTCAGCCTGTCATGTTGGTTTTGGGGGAAAAACAGTGGGCCAACACCCATTGGTGTGCCGTTTTATGAAAGGGGCACGTCGCAAATTACCGACGTCCAGGCCTTTGGCCCCGCCATGGGACCTCCCCATCGTTTTAGAAGCTCTTTCCTGTTCTCCTTTCGAGCCTCTGGAAGAAACTGAGCTTCGTTTGCTATCCTTTAAAACAGCTTTGCTGCTTGCTTTGGCCTCAGCTAAACGAGTTGGTGAGCTTCATGCACTTTCGATGCATGACACCTGTATGCAGTTTTTCCCGGATGATACAAAGGTTATTCTGCAAACCAACCCAGCCTTTGTTCCTAAAGTGGTGGGTTCTTGCTCTCCAATAGAGCTGACAGCGTTTCACCCACCTCCTTTTAGCACTGGGGAGCAGAGTCGTCTGCATACTCTGTGTCCGGTGCGTGCACTGAGGTATTATTTGAACAGGACACGCGATTTCAGGAAATCGACTCAGTTGTTTGTGTCCTGGGCGAAACCACATGCTGGTAAACCTGTGTCAAAACAGCGTCTTTCCCACTGGATTGTGGAGGCTATTGTTCTTGCATACTCCAGCAGGGGCCTTCAGCCCCCGCCTGGTTTACATGCACATTCCACCAGGGGGCTTGCATCCTCGTGGGCCCTGTTTAGAGGGGTCTCTATTCAGGAAGTGTGTGCGGCTGCTTGCTGGGCTTCTTCCAACACATTTGCTAAATTCTACAAACTTGATGTGACCGCTCCGGTTTTGGCGCATTCAGTCTTAAGTGCAGGCTCTCACGCAGAGGCATCTTGCTGATAGGTCACTGGTAGCAGTTGTCATTTGAACAGGTATGTCTGGCAATCCGGGAGTCAGTATTTCTCCCCATAGTGAGACACGAAACGAATGCTATGAAAGAGAACTCAAGGTTATGACTATAACCCCGGTTCTCTGATTAGCATGAGTGAGTGTCTCACCAGACCACCCTCCTTGCCGATAAGCGAGGAAGAGGTGAGCTTGTTCTTTTGAATAACGAGTGACGCTATGCCAGCCCTACTTATAGGGTGAGGATCTGACTCCTCCTGTCATAGACGTCACCAATGCCAGCCAATCATGGCTGGCGTAATGATATTTAAGCTTCTGATGAGGTCACGCAGGAGGCGTTCCCCATAGTGAGACACTCACTCATGCTAATCAGAGAACCGGGGTTATAGTCATAACCTTGAGTTTCTCTGCTCCCAGATCCTCCTGTCAGTAATTGGACAGCCAGAGTTAACCAAGCTGAAGTCAGTGGAATGGTGCTGGGTTCTAACTCATTTTAATTTTATTCTTTCTTCTTGGTCTGACGATCTGGCATCTGAAGCTGCAAACGGCTCCACGTCAACGCTGCCGTGTTTAACTGTTCTTACAGGAATCCAACTTACAGATCTCTGATTATTCCTCAACGTTGTTTTTAATCATCCATCCTTGTGTCCCCTCAGAGTCCGTCTCCTGGTGGGAGGGGAAGCCCAGAGCAGCGCTCTTTCAGGGACAGGCAGAAATACTTTGAGATTGACGTGAAGCAGCAGACGCCAGAAAAACCCAAGCCCAGAGTCTCCCTCGTGGGGGAGGATGATCTGAAGAAAATGAGGGAGGAGGAAGGTTTGTTCCAGTGTTCCCATCAGCTCCATCTACATAAAAGCTGTCTGTGTGTGTGAGCTCACACTCTTGTGTCGTCTCTTTCAGAGAGGAAGTTTGAACTGCGGGCACAGGAGTACCTTATGGATGAAGATGAGGAGGATGAGGAGGAAGACCTGGCTAAGCAGGTGGCACAGATGAAGGCAACAGGAAAGGTGTTGTTGGACGGAGTAGAGTACAAGGTGGAGCCGATATCCTCCCCATCCCCACACTGCTCCACTCCCCTCAACTACAGCCTCACGCCTCCGAGCCACAGAGGCAGCTCAGGGTAGGAGAACCAGATTTTTATCATCCATCTGAATTTCTTCAGCTACTTTACAAACATTTCTGTGTGCAGACCTTCATCAGTGGATGGGAAAGGAGACTCCCAAAGGAATTCCCTGGAGGACGGTTTCAGGCTGGAGCAGAGGCCCAACTCCATGACGGGGTGATTACAATCTTCAGTCTGTTTAACACACGTGGTGAACATCGACGCGCTCTTCCTCACTGCTCCGGGTCTTTCATCAGTCTGGTTTCAGCTTACCCCGGAGAGTCGTCGGCTCCCATCCGCACGGCCAAAGCGGAGCGACGACATCAGGAGAGGCTTCGAATGCAGAGTCCTGAGCTGGCTGTGGCCTCCGACAAGGACCTGTCTCCTGCAGAGAAACGAGCCCTGGAGGCTGAGAAGAGGGCCATGTGGAGGGCGGCACGGTAACGGCATCAGGGTCACACACCTTTAAACATCAGAGAATTACCAACGGATCACAAATCAGGAATGAGCCTAAATCTCCAGATGTTAGAATTGGCTCACGAACAGGAAGTACGATGTTTCAACGTCAAAAAACACGTAGTTGTTTGTATTAATGTGTAAAAGAAAAGAGTTATACACGTCCTTAAGTTAATATCCCAGAGGGGAAGTTTGTGAAACATCTGATTTTAAATCCTGAACAAAAACGCCAGACATCCAGTAAACGTCTCACAGAAACAGTCCTCTCTCTCTCTCTCCCCCTCGCTCTCGTCTCCTTGTCCCTGATGTCATGTCTTAAACTTGTCTTTTATTATACCTGGATCTAATTTTGTTAGTGTTTTACCTTCCATTCTTGGGTTTTCTTCTCTTTTTGTCTGTGTGCCTTTCTTCTCTTCTCTATCATCCCTGGAACTCCTTCCATCCCTCCCCCTCCCCTCTGTGTGGCCTTGTGGGGCACAGGCCCTATGGCCTCGAGGAGGATGTTAGACAGTATGAGCAGGACCTGGCTAAGAGGCTGTACCGGGCCCGTGTGAAAGCCTCTCAGGGCGCAGACGCAGCCCCCCAGCCCCAATCCTCTACCTCCTCCTCTGCAGCCTCCCAGCTCAGGTCTGCTCCTTGGTCCCAGCCACTAGGGCCAGACGCACGGCATCATGGGGGTGTGCTTTGATGTTGGGGTCTAGCTAGAAGGCCAAATTCAGAAAGGTCCAAGCAAGCACTCGCAGCAACACTAACAGTGCTTCTACCGCCTTTCTCGTGTTCTGCTTCTGCACGTCCTTTTGCTTTTTCCATCTGTAGCTCCTGCTGGTTCCTTCTCTGTTCCTGTGTCTCGTCCTTCCTCTGCACCACTCTTTTGTTTGTGCCTTGCTGCTCTCTCCTGTAGTGTTACTCCTACTAACACATAGCCTGCAGTAAGTTTGCAAGCTGTAGTGAGCTGAGGGTCAACCTACTAGCAGTAGGTAGTCCTTTTCCTGGAATGCCTCCTCTCCTCTTTTTCGTTTAAATCTGGTAATGAATTAAAATTGCCACAGCAGACCAGGACAAGGAGCGCCCAAACTTAGCAGTTACTCTGCAGACGTGACCCGTCTTCATTCCTCAGCTTGTTCTGATCACGGCTGTTTCCTGTGTAGAATGAAGTCTCTGGAACAAGATGCTCTCAAAGCTCAGATGGTCATCGCCAAGTCTCGGGATGGGAAGAAGCGCGGGACACTAGACCAGCTGACAGAGTCACCCTCACCTGCTCCTACGCCGTCTCCCACTCCCATGGAAGGTGAGACACTCGTATCCGTGTGTCAGACATCAACATTTCTGTGATTATTAATGAAGCTGAAACGTGGAACCATCTCCTCCTAACTTGAAGACTTTTGTTTTTTCTGACAGAGCTCAGCCCTCGAGCGTTAACCTCACCGGGCCGGCTGGTAAGCACCTAACCTTTGACCTCTGAGGACAAACTCAGAGCTCTAAGCGTATAAACCTGGAGAGCTGGTATCAAAGTAATCAGATGTTTGGTTTTAGGAGGTTTATTTGATACAGAAACAAACGGGTCTGTGTTTGAAAGCTGCCAGAGGACCATTAGCTGCCAAGAGTCCGTTACTCTCCATCAGCTGCTTCACCCATTAGCCTCTCTGCTTTCCACCCCCTTTATTCCTTCTGAATTCACTCCTCTTCCACCATTTTCTCCTCCTCTCTTTACGTCACCCCACCCTTCTGTTTTCTCTCTCTCCTTGTTTTTACCCCCACCCCCCCTCCGCTCATTCCTATTTGGTATCCTTCTAGTCCCTGTCATCAAAGAAGTTTGACTACCGACAGTTTGCTGCCATTCCTTCTTCCAAACCCGTATACGACATTCAGGTATTGGCTGCATGCTAAGCTGTGGGGGCTCCGCCCCCTCCTCCCTACACTCCCCCGGCTTTCCCTGCTGCCTCTCCCCCCTCTGGTTTCTGTTCAGAGGCATCTGGGTTGTGGCTCTGTGGTTGATCAGAGCTACCTGTGAACTAACTTTCATATTAAAGGGTCAGAAGCATATTTATCATTAACCAGCTAACTAATCAGTCTGGACCAGTAACTCACCCGCTCAGTTTATTCCACCAACTAATCGGTTATAGTCATAAATTCTGCATCTCACTCACGTTCACTTCCATTTTCCTGGTTTCATGCATGGGTCTGATATCAGACTGAAGAGTAACCTCCATGACTTCTCCTTTTCTGGCTTTTGAAACACTGGTGTCCTCCTCTGCCTTCGTTAGTGTTTTTAAAACGTGTGGAGGAGAGTTAGGAGGAGGGGCAGGGGAGCAGCTCCTTGGTTCAGAGTACTTCTATCAGTTGGATCATCTTTGTGGCTGCACCCCTTAGATGTGTTGTGGTGTTTAACACTGATCTGGTCATAATGCAGTTGTGTGCACACGGCACAGTGACATACAGAGCTGTAGAGTCCCCCCCCACACACACACACCTCATATTTAATCATCACATAAGCCAATCCAGCTTTAGTGCACAACTCACTGACACAAAGAAAAACATGTTGAGACATTTTGCTAATTTCCCACCAAGTCCTAGAAACCCAGTGAGACACTGACTTCACTTTTCTCACACATTTTATTTCACAGGCACCAAATCCAGCAGAGATCTAGATGAGTTCTAGACACCCACATCGATTCTGCAGTAGTTTAAAGGCCAAGTTCACCAAGGAACAGTTTTGTACCGATACTATTTAAATACTGTTACTCTGAGTTTAACATGCAGGCTGAATGTGAAAATAGTCTCCTACACCTATCTCCTGCATTAGCCGCTGATAGAAAATAGACGGTGAAACGCTAGGATTAGAGAGGCCAGTCAGATCTACGTCACACTGTGAATTAGCATTCATGGATTCACCCATCTTGGCTTGCGACGGGGAAGGCTGTTGTTGATTTAGAGTCCAGAAGAGGGCAGAGCACGTCTCGGCTACTAGAAGCTGTTGGCATTAGCAACTCCACCACACAGCAGAACTTCATGCTCGAGTTATTTGTGGAGATAAAACATCAACGTCACAGAGCAAACGGAGTCAGTGATAGAGTCGCGTTGCTGTTAGCCAATCAGAGGGCAATATGTCTGAACATCAGGAAATAAGACTCCAAACCCTGCTGCGTTCTGCTCACCTCTGCTCTGACTAACTTCTAGTTCCTGAAACGGGAACACCACTCCTTCCCCACCGCAAATGTAATGACAAAACGAGTGAACTTGGTCTTTAGGTAAAAAATGTATTGAACATTTTTTTCTAACTCGTCTCATTTCCAGTGTATCAAAAGTGAGGCTGCTGTGACTCATGCTAGTAAAATGAGAACCCTCACATATTATTAAATATCTACAGCCTCCAGTTGTCTGAAGTAAGCCAGTAAACTAAATGACGTTAGCGATGCAACAGACAACATCTGAACCTGCTTGGTTGTATCTGTTTGCTGTTTCTCTGTGAATGTGCCGTTCCACACTATAAACCCTGACTAAACCCACTTCCTGTTCACCTGCTGAGATCTTCTGTGGGAGTGGGGAGTGTAGTAGAGTAGTGGCTGATGGACTGGGAGCTTCAGCGCTGCAGAAAGCGGCCGACCCGCTGCAGCTCTTCTACTAGCATGGTGACGGCTTCCTGTGGGATTCAGGTCACTCAAACGTTAAATCTTCTGCTTTTCACCACCTCTTCTTTATTTCCAGTCTCCTGATACCACTGAGGAGGTGCGATACATCGATGCCTCCAGCGATCCAGGTGTGTGCTTCTGTTTTTTGAGTCCTGATTCACTCTGTAACTAGCAGAGAAAAGTAGTAACTCAGACAAACGGTGTGTATGTTTTATTCCTTTTAATTCAGGTGACTACCAGGGATAAGCAGCTCCTATTGGTAGGCCTCTGTGTTCGTGTGTGTGTTTCTCTGTAGGGCTGAATGTGTGACGGGTTTGCTTTGCTCTCTGCTTTTGTAATAAGATCAGATGCTGGAGTATCGGAACCTAGCGGACCCTGAAAACGCTTATTTTACTCCTACAGGGTGTTTCTGCCTCCACTCACTTCCTGGTGCCTGAAATCTGTGAAACGATGAGATTAACTTGTTATGAGTCTGATTGTCCTGATCAGAGCTGTCAGTCACTGCTGAGCTCAGATTATATAATCAGTCAGTCTAAATTTTGCTTTCATACTTGGGATTAAATGTGGGATTAATGAGACAGAAACCAAACCAATTTAAAGGCGGAGCCCTCAGCATCGCACAGGAATTCATCTAACCCTGTTTTAGGATCAACATCATTTCATTTAGAGAAGTTATTGATGATCATTTTGGGCTGATATTGAAAATAGGATGTAGTTTGTTAGCATGTTTAGTAAATGACTCTTAGCTTCTGCCACATCAGAGTTTAGCTCACTTTAATGTCGACCTGGCCGGGTTATTGCTAATCCTGCGTTTGCTGATGCTTAGTTTTGGCGGCCATGTTTATTCTGAGAGTTTTATTAAAATCTGCCAAGTCAAGAGAGATAATCTCCCAAAACATTACCACTTACCTTTCAGAGGGTGGGAGGTAAACGTGGAGCATAACCCGGCTAGACGGAGCAGGTTAGTTCTCCCCTAGCTCCTTTTGGAATTTCTATTCCAGAAGTAGGCGGAGCCTCTGGGAAGAGGAAGTTGTTCCTGTAGTCAGAACCAGGATGAAAACAGTGCATGGATTTGTTTTCTGGTGTAACTAATGATTAGGAGCTCTGAGTGATTTCTGCAGGCTCACGAGAACATCCAGAAGAAAAAATAATGAAGTTAAAATTTAGAGGAGAAAAAGGTCAAAGTTCAACTTTGCCAAAAGAGGAGAACTGCATTGTTCTGAAAATGGAGGTGCAGTCTTTTGGCTACTTTATCAGCAGCCTCCACTGCAGATCTTCCTTCAATCCTTCACAATAAGAGCGGGTTAGGGCTAGTCATAAAAGTATTTTTATTAGTGTTCTCCAGTAAAACTCATGCTGCAGCTTAAACCACGGGCACCTCTGAGAACGTCGTGTTGGAGCTAAATGAGTTTCTTTATTCATGAGAATAGCGTTTCATAAAGTCACCATGAACACAAGGCATTATGGGTGTTGTAGGCCTTCGTGCCGATGCTGGTTTAGTTTTTCATTTCCTGTTTCAGAATTTGCAGCAAGAAATTTTCCTAAAGAACAATAATTATTTTCCTTCAGATGTTTGAGACTCTTACATGAAGAGTGTAATCCCCCCCAGAAGCTGCATCGTGTTTTTTCTACTTTACTCAGCAAAAACTTCCCCAGAACCAACGACGATATTAAAAATGTAACAAATTCAGCTGACCTGAGAATAACCGGACGTGTCCTCCTTTTTTCTTCTTGGTGGCTCCTGTTGAACCAGTTGATAGCATGTTGGAATAAACATATTAACATGCACATTGTAATGATTAGTTTCACACAGATAACATGTTTGCATGGTGTCACGGGTAACCTGGTCCCCTAGGGGCAGGAACACTAAGTTATATGTTTGAACAGCCTGGATCCTGAAGTCCAGTCTGTTTCCATCATAGGTTACTGGAGTTCGTGTAAAGATTTAAAAATAAAAAAAGCTGGGATGTCTTGTGGTTTATCATTAACTTTACAAGCTTCTGCTTCAGTTTCACCACTTCTGTTCCTGCTTGGCTCCAGCTGCTGCTCTGATTGGGGGACGTCTCTTGCAGGTTTATGGGGACCTTCTGTCTTCTCAGCTTCTCAGCAGCTTTAGTCTTTCTGCCCTGGTCTTTTATCTCCACAGCTCACGTTGTCTAAACAACTATATACCTGCAGTTTGGCTACGTTGACCTCTCGTTGACCTTTGTGTGTTGTAGTGCACATCGTGAGCCCAGAAGTGGAGATGCCCACCCCGCTGCCCGCCACCTCGGCCTTGGAGGAAATGGCCCTGTACAGCAACAAACGCAAACTGAGACAGGGCCGCCGCAGCCTGGAAACCGCCGTGCCCACATAACACCTCACCGTCAGGAGAAACCGAAGATTATATGCAGACGTTCAGACGTGACCAGCCGAGTCAGAGCGAGATTCACTCTCCAACATATAACCACTGCAGAGACGATGAAGCCGATAGTCGTAGACTCCTATATCCTGCGTGCCAGTCTTGCCTTTATAGTTTGTGGGTTAGTCGACGAGCTACGTAACCCCCCACCCCCCAGTGGGTGAGACGGAGCTAATGCTACTTACAGATGATAGCTGTTAGTTCTTAAATGTTCTGTTTGCCTGGTAGAGTCAGATCTATTTTAACTTGGAAGTGTTTTTAGTTTATTCTCTAACGCCATCATTTAAAACAAAAGAAAGCAAAATAGAAAAGAACGTTGTAGCTAATTTTTGAGCATCCTGAGTGTTTTACTGGTAAATATTAGACCTGGGGAGATCTAAGTGTAAATATTAACTGCGGAGACAACTTGCTACCTTCATAGTCACAAACATTTTTAAGTGCATATCATATCTTTCCACTGCCACGGTTTTCTTTTTTTTTAGCTCCTATTTTATAATTTATTGTTTTTCCTGTTTTACTCAGATTAAAGTTTTAATCCATTCAGGCTCCAGATTAGGACTGAGTTATCCTCAAATGAATTAACCAAATATAATTCAGATTACATTACATACCACTACTTAAATCCACCTTTTTCATTCAGCTGGGTCAGATCGTCTTGTTGCACATAACTAATGGGTCGTGTCAGAAATGCTGGTTTCTCACCTCAGCAGATTGTTCAGGTTTCTACACTGGAGGCAGCAGCCCTGAGCAGGATCAGTGGAGACCATTTAACATCATTATTAATGGTACTTGCCCTCATATGGGTAAATCTACATTTATGTATGTTTTAGTCAATGTGAATCATTAACGTTGCATTATTAGGAGGGTGCACCGCAGTGATGTGAAGGTAGCAGGTGTTTTATTTTTCTGTTCAAGGTTAATTTAAAGCTGATGCCACTGAAATCATTTATTGTGTGAATAATGTACAAATATTGAAAGGAAAAGAAGAGTTGGGTTGGAAACTGAGCCTGTGTGGACTGTTGAAGCCGTGGGCGGGGCTTGGTGTTGGGACGCTCTCTTGTATATTGGTTTGTTACTGGGAGAGGCAGAACCAGTCGGAAATCCCCACATTCAGCTCTTGGGTTGGCGGACAGTCAGCTTATGCATCTCATGGGTGTTTTTACAGAATCACAGCATTTTAGTGTTTTATGTTGATTTAATAATGTAGGTTTGTCTCATAACTTTTCATGTTGCTCGCTGACTGAAATTCAGTTCAATAACATTTGCTGTTTTTTAACTTTCTGTAGTTATTTTTTTTCTTTCAAATGGGTTTCACTACATTATTGATGCTGTGTTTCAGATTTTTAAAAATCTTTTATTTGGGGGCTTTTACTTTCAAATAGGCCAGAGGGTAAGGGTCAGGAGTCCTAGGGTCAAAGGTTATAGCTCACACAAGACTGTAACTAGTGAATTTGTACAACCAAAGAAGTCTATTTTGTGGTTCAGGAATAATAAAATTTACTTTTCATTTAAGAAGCTATTTCTGTGTGTTGTGTGTTTTGTCCTAAATAAAAACAAAGAATGAAGGTAGAAAAAACTTGTCTGCAGCAGACTGGTCTGTATAAACACTAATTAGCTAACCGGTGCCCTGTATTGGGCCACAAAAGGTTTAAATTTACCGTCTGAATCAGCTCTAACCGTATCTAGTTTACACTTGTAGTATGAACTGGGAATGTGTAATAAATCACTGGCATCAATGGAAGTTTGACATCAAATTAAACATAAGCGCCCTCTAGTGGCTGATTTAAGTACAAAAACATGTCTGTTACATCTGCAATCTATTCCTAAATGCTTAACCCTTTATAGGGCAAGCGTCTATATTTAGACACTTCCACTCACATCATAAATGATGTCGGTGTGCCTTTTTACAGACTCTTAGAATTACAAGATTTCACCCAACCAATCATCAGAGATCAAGCTAGTCACAGTTCACGCCATGGCGCCGTTCGACCAATCAGGGCGGGGCTACGACGCGCCAAATATTGGTGTTTCTGAAAAACCAGAAAACTGCCTTCCTGGAGCTCGTCTCCTCTTGTGTTTACGGTTGGATCTCTAAAACTAACAACGCTAGGTTTATGAAACTCTCACATCACAAGGTTGACTAGTGGTGCTAAATAAGGATATATGTGTTATAAATGTTAAACTCAATGAAGTTGGTGAAATCAGAGCATGAAAATCAAAGCTGCCATATTTGATCATACGCCCTGAACAAGTAAAAGAAATTATGTTTATTTTTAGGTAAAATCTGTTGTTTTTTAGACATAATCTTCATGATCATGGTTACAGTAATAATAATAGATTTCACCCAACCAATCATCAGAGATCAAGCTAGTCACAGTTCACGCCATGGCGCCGTTCGACCAATCAGGGCGGGGCTACGACGCGCCAAATATTGGTGTTTCTGAAAAACCAGAAAACTGCCTTCCTGGAGCTCGTCTCCTCTTGTGTTTACGGTTGGATCTCTAAAACTAACAACGCTAGGTTTATGAAACTCTCACATCACAAGGTTGACTAGTGGTGCTAAATAAGGATATATGTGTTATAAATGTTAAACTCAATGAAGTTGGTGAAATCAGAGCATGAAAATCAAAGCTGCCATATTTGATCATACGCCCTGAACAAGTAAAAGAAATTATGTTTATTTTTAGGTAAAATCTGTTGTTTTTTAGACATAATCTTCATGATCATGGTTACAGTAATAATAATTATTATAATATTGAATATATTTTTCAGTTTAAAACTAAGATTTCTATAAAAAACAGAGGGGGACAGTTATTGTGCCAGCGATTCTCACCATCAGTGATGATGATGAAGAGGAGGAAGATGACACTGAGGCAGATCCTCAAATAAATAATATTCTAAAATATTCTAATAATCTATATTTGATCAGAAATGGCATTTAATGCTTTATAATTTCCAAAAATATTCTACAGTAATCTGTTTTTATAAAATTATACTGTATTGTTTAATAATTGTGATATATTCAGTATTATTCTACACTGATATAATGTTCTAAAATTAGCTAGATTATTCTAAAGTGTCTTATAATTATCTATATTATTAAAAAATAATGTTTATTTAATTTGGTAATGATTTTTATTTTGGGATTTCTTTTACCAGAACAGGGCCAGCGTCCATATTTGAGCACTTCGTTTTCTCTGATTTTCTCCATGAAAATAAATATTTTTGAAAATTGTAAAAACAGAAAAATACTTTTGTTATAAACCATAATAACACCCTGGGGTTGAAACTACTTCAATGATTGCCCTATAAAGGGTTAAGAGTCGAGTCAGGTAGTCTTTATTTTGGACTCAGTCCAATTCACAGAAGTAGAAAGACATCGTACAGCTAAGATGAAATGAATTTAATTTCCCGGAAATGTCTTGATTTTACCAATTAATTTATCAAGAGAAAAATCCCTCTAGCGAATATAATTTCGCACTGCTGCCGCCAGAGGGCGAATGATCTGATGTTTGTGGTGCTGTAGCTAGCTGCTGATAGTTCCTCGTTGATTTAATCTTGTTTAATACAGTTGATGACGTTATTAAGTTTTAGTAGTTTGTATAAGTGAAAACGGTCTGGCTTTCCCGTTATCTAGTAAAAAAATAGAAATTAAAAAGTGGTGTGTTTTATTTTGAAAGCGTTTACAGGAAGTGTTAATCAGTTATGTCTTCATTAGCTTTATATGAACGAGGAGGTCACTGCTTGACCCTCCGAGTTTCGACATCGAATTTTTTTTAAGTTCCATAGTTTGTTTTAAACAAGAAAAGCATTCATGTATTTGGATTTCACCATGAATGTATAAACTACTCAAATAAATCAAATAAAAACCTAATCCAACAAAAGTGATCAGTAACAGAATAAAAATTAAGTTCTTTTTCACTGTTTGTTCTTCGTCTAAATACATGTTTAAATTAAATTAATTGTAGCCTGTTGTTTGATTTGATTGATGGCCACATACGCTGTCTATAAGGGATTTATATTTAGGTCAACTTGATGGAAACATGTGAACTCGATCCTTTTTATGTCTGGATCTCGAGATTAAGGATTTGTCTGCCCTCTAGCGGACTTAAACTGATACTACAGGCAGCGTTAATAAAGCTAACAACACCAAACTTATTGACACTTCCTGTAGATTCTTTCAAAATAAAACACACCACTTAAAAATTTGTACGGTTTTAAATTAGCGTTAACAGCATAGTTAGTATAAATAACGGGAAAGCCAGAACGACTTTACTTATACAAACTACTTAACTACTAAAACTCACTAAACCTATTTTAATTATCTGTGTTCAACAAGATTAAATCAATGAGCTACAGCAGGACCTGTTAGCACACACACACACACACACACACACACACACACACACACACACACACACACACACACACACATTGATACAGCAGTCAAGGGAGGGGGATTTGTGCCCTCTGCTGGGGAAAAAAAAACAACATTTTGGTTTCCAACAGCATTTAGAAAAGAAGGGAAGATGGGGAGTTGCTGCCCTCCAGTGTCTGAACGCTGGTACTACACGTTTGTTCTTTTTAGTAATTTAGAAAAGATTATTTTAGCCTCCTTATTTTAAAGAAGCTTTAAAGAAATCTTAATCATTCTTTTTGTTCTCTTGGAAGTATTACGGTTAAGGAGGAGAGAAGGAGGAGTAGAAAGAGAAGAAGGAACTGGATTTATAAAGTTAAAAGGGTTACCTAGTAGAAACACTTCCTCCAACCCTGTTGCCTTGAAAGAATGGCAAATTTGTGCCCTCTGCTGGTCAAAAAAAAAACAACACTCTGGTTTCCAACAGCATTTAGAAAAGGAAAGATGGGGAGTTGCTGCCCTCCAGTGTCTGAAAGCTGGTACTACACGTTTGTTCTTTTTAGCCATTGAGAAGAGAATATTTTAGCCTCCATATCTTATTGAAGCATTAAAAAACTCTTAATCTTTCTTTTTAGTGCTAATCAGTTATGTCTTGATTAGCTTTATATCAATGCCACCTGTAGTACCAGTTTACGTCCGCTAGAGGGCGGAAAAAATCTTTTCTCTCAAAAGGCAGATAAAAGAGTTCTCCTGTTTCCATTAAGCAAAATACACATATAAAAATAACACATATAATCCCTTTTAAAAAGAGTGTGTGGCCACCAACAAGTCAAATGACCGATTACAAGTTCGTAAATTAAATTAAATTAAAAGTTTATTTAGTAAGTAGCAAGTAAGTAAAGTTTAAAAAGTAAAAATCACAAAGTGCCTCACAAAGATCAACAAAATAAATGATATAATCATAAAATGATCATAAAGTCAAAACAACAAAATATCATAAAACCAATGCAAGATAATCAGAAAAGGTCATGAAGAAAACACAAAAAAGTAAAAACAGTTGTTAGTAAAAGGAGTCATAAATAAAAAATACAAAATATCATAAAACCAATGAAATATTAATTAAAATACACTGAATAAAAATATAAATGCAACACTTTTGTTTTTGCTCCCAACACCAAGTCTAACATGAGCAGAAAACCACAGGAAAACTAAAAACCCTCTTTGGTTTTTTCTCAGGTAATCTTTGTCTTTATTCTAACTTTTGGAGGCAAATGTTTGATCACAAAATAAATGACTAAAGACCTAATCTGCTTAAGAAAATATCCCCAAAAAGACAAACACTGAATTACAACTAATGAATAAATGGTCACAGAGACCTTATAGACCATAAAGACTTAAATGGATTTTACCGATCTGTTCTGTGATGAACAAGCTTTGCCTTCAGTCCAGTCAAGTTTTGATGACACTGCCTACTCAGATCTGTAATTATAAAAAGGTTCCAAGCTGTAAAAACAATATATAATAAAGAAAATAATTTTGTTTGTTTGTTAGTTCATTCATTTACAGTGCATCCGGAAAGTTTTCACAGCGCTTCACTTTTTCCACTTCTTTCTTTATGTTCCAGCCTCATTCCAAAATGGATTAAATTCATTGTGCCCATAAAATTCAACACACAACATCCCATAATGATAATGTGAAAAAAGTGTCTGAAGTTGTTGCAAATTTATTAAAAATAAAAAACTTGAGAAATCACATGTACATAAGTATTCACAGCCTTTGACGTGAAGCTCAGAATGGAGCTGAGGTGCATTCTGTTTCCACTGATCATCCTTGAGGTGTTTCAGCAGATTAATTGGAGTCCACCTGTGGAAAGTGAAGTTGATTGGACATGATTTGGAAAGGCACACACCTGTCTATATAAGGCCCCTGGGTTGACGGTGCATGTCAAAGCACAAACCAAGCATGAAGACAAAGGAATTGAGTGTAGACCTCTGAGACAGGATTGTCTTGAGGCACAAGGCTGGGGAAGGTTACAGAAAGGTTTCTGCTGCTTTAAAGGTTCCTATGAGCACAGTGGCCTCCATCATCCGTAAGTGGAAGAAGTTTGGAACCACCAAGACTCTTCCTAGAGCTGGCCGGCCTTCTAAGCTGAGTGAACGGGGGAGAAGGGCCTTGGTCAGGGAGGTGACCAATAACCCGATGGTCACGTTGTCAGGGCTCCAGCAGTCCTCTGTGGAGAGAGGAGAACCTTCCAGAAGAACAACCATCTCTGCAGCAATCCACCAATCAGGCCTGTATGGTAGGGTGGCCAGACAGAAGCCTCTCCTTAGTAAAAGGCACATGGCAGCCCGCCTGGAGTTTGCCAAAAGGCACCTTAGGGACTCTCAGACCATGAGAAACAAAATCCTCTGGTCTGATGAGACAAAAACGGAACTTTTTGGAGTGAATGCCAGGCGTTACGTTTGGAGAAAACCAGTAACCGCTCATCACCAGGCCAATACCATCCCTACAGTGAAGCATGGTGGTGGCAGCATCATGCTGTGGGGATGTTTTTCAGCGGCAGGAACTGGAAGACGAGTCAGGATAGAGGGAAAGATGACTGCAGCAATGTACAGAGACATCCTGGATGAAAGCCTGCTCCAAAGCGCTCTTGACCTCAGACTGGGGCGACGGTTCACCTTTCAGCAGGACAATGACCCTATGCACACAGCCAAAATATGGAAGGACTGGCTACAGAACAACTTGGTGAATGTCCTTGAGTGGCCCAGCCAGAGCCCAGACCTGAACCCCATTGAAAATCTCTGGACAGATCTGAAAATGGCTGTGCACCGACGCTTTCCATCCAACCTGATGGAGCTGGAGAGGTACTGCAAAGAGGAATGGGCAAAACTGCCCAAAGATAGGTGTGGCAAGCTGGTAGCATCATATTCAAAATGACTTGAGGCTGTAATTGCTGCCAAAGGTGCATCAACAAAGTACTGCGCAAAGGCTGTGAATACTTATGTACATGTGATCTATCAAGATTTTTATTTTTAATAAATTTGCAACAACTTCAAAGACACTTTTTTCACATTATCATTATGGGGTGTTGTGTGTTGAATTTTATGGGCACAATAAATTTTGGAATTAGGCTGGAACATAAAGAAAAAAGTGGAAAAAGTGAAGCGCTGTGAATACTTTCCGGATGCACTGTGCAACTACCACCAGTGCCACCTGCTGGCCTCAAGTTGGGTTAGGGTTAGCCCTAATGATAACCCTAACCCTACTGATCACTGCTTTTGCATGAACTTCATTTAAATTATTCAAAAAAGTCTAAATTTTCCTAAATGAGCTGCAGTCAAGAACCGCAGGTTTGTAGCTGAAGGGATTTATAATCAATAAATGGACTTTCATCAACAAATTAGAGAAGGTAAAACAAACACAGGGAGGGAGCTGGACTTTGGTATTAAACTACAACTGAAGCACCAATCAGATTTAAGCTCCTACACTGATGCTGCAGATCAGATGGTCGCGCAGACAGGAGGACAGTCAGCATTCATCATGAGGGGACTTCTGCTGCTCTGTCTGCTGGGATGTGTTGCTGCAGCACCGACACCAACAACGACACCAACACCATGCAAAGACCTGAAAAGGGTAAAGAAATGACCAAAGAATTACAACAAAGTGTTTTTGTACCGTTAACTAATACTATGTTATAAGTATTTATTACTAGGTTATCTTCTGTTTTTAAAAGAATCAAATAGTGATTAAGATGCTGCAACAGGTTTGTTTTTAGGACTAAAAATTCTACTCAGTAGCTCAACCCAACATGTGAAATTTTAGGATGTAATTAAAAATATTTGTATAATTTAAAAGTAAATATTTTCTCAGATGAAATTTAATCTCTT
This sequence comes from Aphyosemion australe, assembly GCA_006937985.1. Classification (NCBI taxonomy): domain Eukaryota; kingdom Metazoa; phylum Chordata; class Actinopteri; order Cyprinodontiformes; family Nothobranchiidae; genus Aphyosemion; species Aphyosemion australe. Next base: position 70,945 of record SSNS01000169.1, on the reverse strand, counting down.
TTTTTATACATGAATTTCAGTCACACCCTTCATGCTATAATCCAATGGACGGAAATATGAGCACAACCAAATCACCAATGGTGAGAAAATCGTTTCTCTGTTTTCATCTGAAATCGTTTTAATGGCAGCAGACAGGTTGAGCTGTTTAGAGCTGCAGTTTAAATCACAACCAGGATTATTTTGATTTGTCTTCATCCATATAAAAACAATCAGGTTTATTTTATAAGCTGTGATTTATTCTGTTGTGTCCTGGTATTAAACTACTGTTTGTTCTCTTTTTACAACAGTTTATATCTTTTATAATGCAGGGCTAGATGTGACTGAAGTTAACAATAGAAAACACATTTAACATTATTAAGTAATGATAAAAACCTTTACATCTGTGTGAAGTAACGATGTTTATTCACCCTTCAGGAAAATGAAACCTTAACTACAACTGCAAGTCCCGTAAAACCTGTAGAAACAACAGAAATAACGGTAGGAAACTGTTATAAACGTAACAAAATCAGAGTGAGAATCATTATTTAATGCTGACAAAGGAGACAAACTAGAAAAAGTAACTGAAAGTTCATTTTTATGTCCCCTGAGCTTTAGATTCTAGATTTAAGACAATCTTTGATTTTACGGTTCTGTTCTGTTTGGCATCAAAGTCCAGCTTTGTTTGAAATCTAATGTTGAACCTCCAGCAAAAGGGTAAACAATGCTGCAGCTCTCAGCCTGATGGTCACAGTTAAACGTTTAGCTTGAAAATGATTCATCCACTGCAGGATGAGAACCTTTAAGCAGAGCCAACATCTAAACCTCTGCAGACAAACCAAAGATAGATTAAAAACAAGAGACTAGAATTAGATTGATCTTTTTCTAAGCTAAACTTTACTAACGTAAAGACGGAACAATTTTCAGGACTATGTCGACTGGCAACCTAACATCGGTGCTGGATTTGGAGATCCACCAAAGGAGAACGTGGGCCAGGTTAGAGACTGTCAGCCCAGCTGTCATTTATACGTCACAACAGTTTTACCAAATGTTGAAAACAGCAAAAGTCAAAGAGGAACGAAACGAGAACTGGACTTCTGATGTTTTTATCTCATCTTTGCAGAAATAAAGAAGGAACACCTGAAGGACGATGGAGAGATGTCTACAACAATCGACATTCATGCAGCTGTTCTGCTTCTTTAAATAAATCCTAAAATGTGTAAGAGTGGTTTTTTTCCTTTACTAGTGTACAGAGTGTGTGTGCGTGCGTGTGTGAGTGTGTTTGGGATGACCTCACCTCCTGGATGATTTCTGCCCTCTTCATGCCACTGGCCTGGAACAATCACACATCTAGCTAGAGTCCAGTCAATAAGCAGAGAGGTGCAACGTCTCTTCCAGAGTTAAATGACCTCTTCAACACATCCTCGTGTTCTACAGAATCCTGCCAATCAGCCATTCGTTAAAATCAGGCGTGTCGGAGCAGAGAAACATCTAAAACATGCAGGATAGAGGCCCTCCAGAACCAGGACTGGACCTGACTGTTAGTGGTGGTGGAAGAAGACAGAAGTGAAGATCTAAGAGGAAGAGAAACAGGTGCAGGAGGGTGCACACACACACACACACACACACACACACACACACACACACACACACACACCAGTAGCGTAGCCAGAAACTCATTTTTGGCTGGACCTAATAAAAAATGGATGGGCCCAATGAATGTATTTGAAAATAATTTAATTTGCAAATTTTACTTTTGCTTCAAGATAGATAGATGATAGATAGTGTTACGCCCCAGGTCGTCTAGGTGACCTGGGTAACAAAGAAGGACACGTGCTCAGGTGCAAAAATAATTGAAACCATTTATTTACAAAGGGAACTGAACAATAAACACAAGATGACTAACTAAACCGGTGGCCAAAACGATAACAACTGTACCCAGAGTCTCTGCTGACCAAAACACTTATGTGTAGACCTGAACAATTTCCCCCAAAGGTCTCTGGTCATCTTCTCCTAAAAAGGGGAATAAAAGCAGAGACATGTTGTTATTTAACACAAAACCAAATCAAACAAAGTTTAACCAAAAAGCCACCGGTGAGCCAACAGTCCAGAGAACCTCTGTCCTGCTGCCCCCCTGAACTGAAGACAGGCTGGCTTTTTATAGTAGAGCCAGCCTGATTACAGCTTGGGACAGCTGGTAAAGCCAATCAGGGGGAGAGGAACCAGGTGTGGCAGGCCTTCTCCTCACACACACACACACACACACACACACACACACACACACACACACACACACACACACACACACACACACACACACACACACACACACACACACACACACACACACACACACAGGAAGGGAGGAAACCAGAGAAAATAAAAATACAAAACACAAACAGCCATGGGCTGTAACAGATAGATAGATAGATAGATAGATAGATAGATAGATAGATAGATGATAGATGATAGATGATAGATAGATAGATAGATAGATAGATAGATAGATAGATAGATAGATAGATAGATAGATAGATAGATAGATAGATAGATGATAGATAGATAGATAGATAGATAGATAGATAGATAGATAGATAGATAGATAGATAGATAGAT
>SSNS01000169.1:43646-64440 GCA_006937985.1 Aphyosemion australe | reverse complement strand
AAAGGTCCTCAAAATCTTCAGGAAGACTGACTGTTAGATCATCCGCAGCATGTTCAAGCAGGTCGTCCGCATCAAGCCGAGCCAGTATGGCAGCAGCACGGGCACATGCGGAAGCACAAGCAGCAAAAGCCAGGTTAGCCTACGCTGAGAAGGAGATGAGCATTAAATTAGAAAAAGCTCGTCTAGAAGCTACTCTCGACATGATAAACCTCCAAAAAGAAGCTGATGCAGCCATGGCTAAAGCAGAGGTAATGGAGTCAGCAGTCGCTCAATTTGACAAAGCTGAATCAAAGGAAGCGCTGTCATTTTTACCCCTACAATCAACAACAGAACAAAAAGTGAGTGAGTACATAAATAAACACAACTACACCGACCTGGCTCAAGACAATACGTTGCAACATGACTGCAAATATCAGAATGAACAATCCAATCAAACAGTAATCTACACACCTCTTTGTCCCAAACAAGAACCAGTGCAATACTCATTTGTACCACAAGATGGTGCTGAGAGACCACTACAAAGAGATGTAATTTCACAAACTCCTCACAATGTGTTACAACCACAGCAGGGATTAATCCCAAATAATAATGCTGACAGCACAAGTGATCTTGCCAGATTCTTAGCCAAAAGCCAACTAGTAACTGGAGGACTGTCAAAATTTGATGATAAGCCAGAAAGTTACTTGAGTTGGAAAACTACATTCCAGAACACCATCATGGACCTAGGTCTTACAGCCAGTGAAGAGATCAACCTACTCATTAAGTGGCTAGGTCCTGAGTCTTCTGAACACGCCAAGAGACTAAAAGCAGTCAACATAAAGCATCCACCTGTTGGTCTGAACATGATATGGTTGAGACTAGAGGAATGTTATGGCTCACCAGAAGCAATAGAGAACTCCCTGTTTACCAGACTTCAGAACTTTCCAAAGCTTTCCAGCAAAGAACCACACAAGCTACGTGACCTGTCAGATCTACTTTGTGAACTTCAGGCTGCAAAGCTAGATGGGTATTTACCTGGATTAAGTTATCTTGACACAGCCAGGGGTGTGCATCCAATTGTGGAGAAGCTGCCCTTCCATCTTCAAGAAAACTGGACAATGGTAGGGTCAAAGTTTAAGGAAGACTACAATGTTAGCTTCCCACCATTCTCAGTTTTTGTTGAATTTGTGAAGCGTCAAGCCAAAGCAAGGAATGACCCAAGTTTCACCACAACTTTCAACACAGCTCTCTCCTATGCCAACCACATATCCAGCCACAGAAAAGAAAAACCGGCAGGCAACTACAACCAAAGGCCATCAGTAACCGTGCACAAGATGGACATATCATCAGAGGGATCCAAGGCAAAAGAAGCAGATGAAGACATTAAAAATCAATGCCCCATACATCACAAACCCCACCCACTCAAAAGATGCAGGGTTTTCAGAACTATGCTGCTTGAAGATAGAAAAAGGTTGCTCAGAGAGAACAACATCTGTTATCACTGCCTTGCTTCCACCAGCCACCTGGCCAAAGACTGTGCAGTCAAGATTAAGTGTGAAGAGTGCAACAGTGAAAGACACCTGGCAGCTCTACATCCTGGGCCCGCGCCACAAATGCCCAAACCTCTCCCATCTCTTACAGGGCATGGCGGGGAGCAAACAAACCCACAGGACCAGGATGTCACCGCTACATGCACAGAGGTTTGTGGCAACAAAATCACAGGGAAATCCTGTTCTAAAATCTGCTTGGTACATGTCTATCCCAAAGGTCAGCGTGAAAACATCAGAAGGATGTATGCAATAATCGACGATCAAAGCAATCAGTCACTTGCAAAAACAGAGTTTTTTGACACATTTGACATACAAACCACAACTGAACCATACACGCTGAAAACGTGTAGTGGTGTCACACAAGTGACTGGTAGAAGAGCATGTGACTACATGGTCGAGTCATTAGATGGAAAAATGAGTTTTTCTCTCCCCACGCTCATTGAGTGCAATGCCATCCCCAACAATAGGGAAGAGGTGCCCACTGCAGAAGCGGCTTTACACCACCCTCATCTGAAAGCGATAGCTGCTGAGATACCACCTCTTGATGCCAATGCAGATATTCTGTTGCTAATAGGACGAAACCTGCTGAGAGTTCACAAAGTGAGGGAGCAAATTAATGGCAGAGACAATGAACCATTTGCACAGAAGCTAGACCTGGGCTGGGTTATTGTCGGCGATGTTTGTCTTGGCAACGCTCACAAACCAAGTAAAGTGAATGTTCTGAAAACCCATATATTGGACAATGGCCGCCCAAGTTATCTCATTCCCTGCGACAGTCACCTCAATGTAAAGGAGGACTTCAGTCTGAGCAAGACCAAAACCATTTCCACTCAACTGCCACTGGATTACCCACACCAAAGGCCTACAGCTGAGAATCTAGGAGAGACTGTGTTTCATGAAACCAGTAACGACAACCACCTTGCTCATTCAGTTGAGGACATGATCTTTCTGAAAAAGATGTCAGGATTCTTCAAAGACGATACCAACAGCTGGGTTGCTCCACTCCCGTTCCGAACCCCCAGACGCAAGCTACCGGATAACCGATCCTGTGCCTACAAGCGGCTCATGTCTTTACGACACACACTTGACAAGAAACCAGAAATGAAAACACACTTTGTGGAGTTCATGCAGAAAATGCTTGACAACCAACACGCAGAGCTCGCACCACCTCACAACAAAGACCAAGAGAACTGGTATCTCCCAATATTTGGGGTGTATCATCCACAAAAGCCTGGGAAGATACGCGTGGTGTTCGATTCAAGCGCACAGTTTGATGGAGTGTCCCTCAATGATGTACTACTATCTGGCCCAGACTTGAACAACACGCTTTTAGGCGTGGCCATCACAGCTGACATTGAACAAATGTTTTACTGCTTTGTAGTCCAAGAAGATCACAGAGATTACCTCCGCTTTCTGTGGTACAAAGACAATGACCTTGCCAAAGACATAGTAGACTATCGAATGAGGGTGCATGTCTTTGGTAACAGTCCCTCCCCAGCAGTAGCAATTTATGGGCTGAGACTGGCAGCAAGGGAGGCCGAAAGTGAATATGGAACTGATGCCCGGAACTTCATAGAGCAAGACTTCTATGTCGATGATGCATTAAAGTCTTTTCCAACCACAGCTGAGGCTGTTGATGTCCTACAGAGAGCTCAGAAAATGCTTGCCCTCTCAAATCTACGTCTCCACAAAATCGCTTCCAACAAAGTGGAAGTTGTAAATGCATTCCCCCCTGAGGATAGGGCCAAAGACATCAAAGATCTGGATTTAACAAAAGATGAGCTTCCAGTCCAACGCAGCTTGGGGGTGAGTTGGAACCCCACATCAGACACTTTCACATTCCACGTTCCACAAGAGCAGAAGCCCTTCACTCGTCGTGGTGTACTCTCAACTGTGAACAGCTTGTTTGACCCTCTTGGTTTGCTTGCACCTGTAACCATCAAAGGCAGATTTCTTCTCAGAGAGCTCTCCAGCGGCAACCTTGAGTGGGACAGTTCCTTACCCACAGACATGTACGAGGGCTGGAGAAGGTGGCATGAATCATTAAAAAGTCTCACAAATCTACACATTCCTCGCACCTATGTCATGTTTTCCATCTCACAAGCAACCTTCGTTGAACTCTGCATGTTCTCAGACGCTTCGGTGAAAGCCATCGCTGCAGTAGCTTACCTGAAGGTCACGCATGAAGATGGGCACAGTGAAGTTGGTTTTATCATGGGTAAGGCCAAACTGGCTCTTGTACCAGAGTCTACCATTCCACGATTAGAGCTCTGCGCTGCGGTACTTGCTGTGGAGATGTCCGAGCTTCTCAAAGAAGAACTGAAAGTTAAGATTGACAGGACAGTGTTTTACACCGACAGTAAAGTGGTGTTAGGATATATTAACAATCAAAGCAGAAGATTTCATGTATATGTGAACAATCGTGTACAGAGAATTAAGCTGTCTTCTCTACCAGACCAATGGAGATATGTTCCAACAGAGCACAACCCAGCTGATCATGGCTCTCGATCTGTACCAGCAGAAAAACTCTCCAGTACTTCATGGTTTTATGGCCCAGCATTTCTTCGCAGTCAGGAGACTCTGTCTCCAGGAAAAGGTCCATTTGAGCTCATTGATCCGGAGTCGGATGTTGAAATCCGGCATAATGTTAATGTGCTTGTTACCACAACTGCTCCAGGGGCCTTGGGTTCATTACGCTTTGAGAGATTCTCAAAATGGACTTCCCTTGTCCATGCAATGGCCTACCTTCGTCACATCTCCCATGGTTTCAAGTCCAAAGATGGTAACTTTTGTAGGGGCTGGCATCTCTGTAAATCCAGTCTAACAGAAGAAGCCTTATCTCAAGCAGAGCATACTATCATCAGGTGTGTTCAGCATGAAGTTTATGCAGAAGAAATAAAATGTATCATGACAAAACGAGACTTGCCACGCAATAGTGCTCTCCACAAACTTCATCCCATCATTGACAGCAAAAACTTGATGCGCGTAGGAGGACGTCTTACAGAGTCCAACTTGACAAGTCATGAAGCCAACCCTCTTCTGATACCAGGAAAGCATCACATTGCTACACTGCTCATTCGACATCACCATGAAGCTGTCCAACACCAAGGAAGACATTTCACTGAGGGGGCTGTGAGAGCAAGTGGCTTATGGATAGTTGGTGCTAAGAGGTCCATCAGCAGTGTAATCCATGAATGTGTCACCTGCAGAAAGCTTCGGGGAAGAACAGAGCAGCAAATCATGTCAGACTTGCCTGCTGAACGCCTACAAACTGACCCCCCATTCTCTTACGTTGGCCTCGATGTATTTGGGCCGTGGGAAGTTTCTACACGCCGCACCAGAGGTGGCCATGCCAACAGCAAGAGATGGGCTGTCTTGTTCACTTGCATGTCCACAAGAGCCGTTCATATAGAAGTTATTGAAACTCTGAGCTCCTCTAGTTTCATCAATGCTCTTCGTAGATTTTTTGCCATCAGAGGTCCTGCAAAGCAGTTGAGGTCAGACCGCGGAACCAATTTTATTGGTGCCTCCAAGGAATTAAAGCTGGATCCTCCAAAACCTGGAGAGACAAGTGTGGATGACTACCTAAACAAGCAGAGGTGTTCCTGGGTGTTCAACGCTCCCCACTCATCACACATGGGTGGCACCTGGGAGCGTATGATAGGCATCTCACGGCGCATCCTAGATTCAATGCTCCTACAAGCAGGAAACCCAACTGTAACTCATGAGGTCCTGACAACGTTAATGGCTGAAGTCATGGCTATTATCAACGCAAGGCCCTTGGTACCGGTTTCGTCTGATCCTGACGCTCCCTTGATCTTGACTCCCTCAACTCTACTCACTCAGAAGTTTGATCCGATCCCAAATCCACCTGGGGATTTCACCAAGGCGGACATGTTTACACGTCAGTGGAGGAGAGTTCAAGCCCTTGCTGACACATTCTGGGCAAGGTGGCAGAAGGAATACCTCTACGTGCTCCAAAGTCGTCAGAAGTGGCAGCGCAGCAAACCAAACTTGAAGGAAGGAGACATTGTACTTCTGAAAAACAAGCAACTAAAGAGAAATGAGTGGCCTATGGGCATCATTGTGAAGACACTTCCGAGCAAAGATGGAGTTGTCAGGAAGCTTGAAGTCAAGGTTACACGGGACAAGACTTCAAAGACATTTTGTAGACCTATCTCAGATTGTGTCCTTCTTTTGAGAGATGAGTCTATTAATGTACATTGAGTTTAGTGGCATTCTTACAATAATGCCAGGCGGGGAGTGTACTGGAACTGGTTTATGTTGTTTTCTCCAGGCCAGTAGGGGGCGCATGTTCGCACAGGTTACTATGTTGAGCCAGTTAGAATTTAGAATAAGAGTGACAGGAAGTTTGTTTTTTCCATGAAAGAAGTGAGGCATGGTGTGTGTCTCCCAATCTAAAGCCATCCACTCCGTTATATCCCTTTGAGTGGCAATATGAGTAAGTTTCTCTCTTGTGTTAACTGTTAGACAGATTATTTGATATTATTGAAACCATTTTTAGATGTTTGGTGTGCTTTATATGCAAATAGAAAAGCAATACAATATTATGTTGATGTGACTGCTAAGGAAAGGTTAACTCTGTATGGTACAGGAAATGGAAGTGTTTGATTTAAGTGGATTTTATACTTTACACGCTGAATATATTTTTCTGCATTTTGTATCATTTCAGTTTCACACTTTTTTGCATTAAATCCTGTTCAAATACAACACGTGCCTGTTCCTTGGAGGAAGTGATGCAAGAGAGAGTTTAGCTGGCTGTGAATCTCAATATAGGACACGGGGTCACATTGGGTGCAACAGTACACAGGTAAAACCAACACCTGACAACAACTTATAACAACAGACCAGACAACATTACGTGACAACACGAGAAGACAATTACTCCACAATGCAGCAGAATCCAAGGACACATTTTTGGCACATTCGAAACCCCATACAGAGCTGTTCTTATATTTACAGTGTTTGCGAAAACACGTTGGACAGTCGGACATTACCAACGTGATTTAATATTGTCCGACGAAAAACTTTAAATCGTCGGACATTATGACCGACGCCATGCGTCTTCTCTGAACGTGCCAAAACAAAATAAACTTCCTGTAAACCACAAATTGCAGACTGTTTGTTGGCTTCCCCTGGAAGCCCTCAACTTACACATCCAGGGGGAGCCCGAAAAAAGATCCAGTTTCTACCTATATTACATTATTTATTTTGACTCTCAGCGTAGCGGGTCTTCTTTTGGGCAGAGAGGATGGAGAGCGGCAGAGCGCTGATTACTGATGCGGTCCACCGGGCAGCTGCGTCCTGCACACGGCCACAGAAACATTCTCAATGTGGCACCACCAAAAAAAAAACATAATTAACACGCGATCGTTCATGTTTGCTCATACTGTCTTTGATTTGTGCCTGACGCGCTCCGCTGCTGCAGGGATCATCTCCCGTGCATCGGTGACTTCACCTCACTGGCGCGGCCGCGCAGTGCACATTCCGCTATTTTTGCGGTCGACGGATCTTTTGATCTGCTAATTTCAAAAGTAACTTGTGAGTTGAAAAGTAAGAAGCCAGGAACAGTTTTTCTGGAGGACTGGGAGGAGATGCAGCTAAGAGACAGCAGGACAGGAAAATAGTCGCATAAAAAACAAAACAGTGTTTGAAAAGGAAAATGTAGGCAGATATATCCACTACACGCTTGTAATTTTAAAATAATAATTTCTGAGCATGTAATATTTATTTGATACAATTCAGATCACCTTCAAAACTCAGTCCCACACCCAGGGCCATTTCTAGGCATTTCGGGGACCACGGCACAGTGCCCCCCCCAAGAAAAAGATCATTTCTTATTATTGTGATATTTGTGATGAACTAAATCGTCAGACAGAATGACATTTTGTCCTTAACAGCAGTTTATTAGAGTAGTTTAACAAACAGCTGAGATAAACCCACTTCTCCAACTTCCAGTTTCACCTCAACCAGCCACAGCGTCTCTTAAAGGAACAGTAACATCAGGCTACAGCATCAGTCACAAAAAGCCCTTATGGATCATTACAATATTTAGAAATATTGTCATATATAATATGTTGTTTCTGGTGTTTCATAATAATTTATAATAATTATATGATCTCTAATAATTTCCTGATAAATTCTGTTAATCCTCATTTTATGAATTTGGCAGAAAATCACATTGATGGTTCTTTTTTCAAATTATGTCAACAGATTATTGTCACAATAAAAATATGTATAATATGTAAAGGTCAGAGGTCACTACAATACCCACTGTTAAATAGATACAAATCTGAAGCCAGCGAGGACATTGTCCTACGTGGATCAAAAATGTCCTGCGTGAGACGCTCTCACGTCTGCCAGTTTGGCAGGCGTGGCTGAAAAGTTTTCGCTAACACTGTATTTAGGAACATTTTCACGCACAAGTACAAATTGGTAAATACCACATAATGCGTAAAATCGTTCCCACGCACGAAATACGCACAGATCTGTACGTAAGTACGGTTGATAAATGAGGCCCCAGGAATGTTGAAGAGAGTCAACAAGGAAGCTTGGAAAACCAAGGCTTCTTACAAAAAATAGCCTTGGAGGGATTGTTTCAGACTACCCAGGTAGAGAGATATCAATAAAGGAAGGATATAAAACAGAAGAAACAAACTGTAGACAAGCAGATGAATTCATACATCTGAGTGAAAAGTATTATCATATAGTTATGATAGACCTTTACATGATACATACAGATGGTGCATAAAAATTACATGACTGACTGTGGATAAAATGGAATGAGTCAGGAAAATATTAATAATAGAGGACCTTGGTGGGTATGGGGTGGCCTTATAAGGTTACCATTATAATGATAAGCAGAGCAGTGCGACTGAAAACTGCTCTGTGTCAGATATGCTAGTCTATCTCACAGACAAGTTGCATGGCACAAAGTATGAATGTATGATGTACAAGGAGCCGGCTAGAAAGTTGTGCTGACTAGAAAATGGCGTATGACAGCTATAAGCAATAAAGTCTGCAGCCTTGTAAGAGCCAATCAGAAACATGCTGCTCTGGAGGAAGAGATACCCACACACACACAAAGGCAGGATCAAGAAGAATGGTAAATGGCCTGTATTTGTATAGCGTCCCTCTTAGGGTTCTACAATATGGAAGCATATGTGTCAAAAAACTAAAATTATTAAGCATTAGCAGAAAGGCATTTTCCATTTCACTATACAACTGCTAAATGTGACTCACAAATAAAATAAATAAGCAATTTTCCAAACGGCTTTTTAATTTTCTTCTTTATCACTGCTCATTCTGTGACTTAATGAAATAGATAAAGAAAATGGAATTTCATTTTCAAATTACACTCCAGCAAGTGTCACAAAATTCAATTTGAAATGTCAAATTTGAAAATGAAAATGCATTAGCAGAAATGCATTTTCCATTTCACTATACAACTGCTAAATGTGACTCACAAATAAAATAAATAAGCAATTTTCCAAATGGCTTTTTAATTTTCTTCTTCATCACTGCTCATTCTGTGACTTAATGAAATACCGGTAGATAAAGAAAATGGAATTTAAGATTTCATTTTCAAATTACACGCCAGCAACAGTGAGACAAAATTCAATTTGAAATGTCAAATTTGAAAATGAAAATGCATTAACAGAAATGCTTTTTCCATTTCACTATACAACTGCCAAGTGTGACTCACAAATTAAATGAATAAGCAATTCTTCAAACGGCTTTTTAATTTTCTTCTTCAACTCTGCTCATTCTGTGACTTAATGGAAAGGATAAAGAAAGGGGAATTGCAGTTTCGTTTTCATGCCCGCCCCGCAATAAGTGTCTCATAAGTCAATTTGAATTCGGGGGCTTGCGCAAGATGGCGGCCAAGACAGACGCTATTTTTCGTAGCTGAGCGATGTTCTGAACTGCTATCCCTTAAACCACCTTTGTGACTTTTTTTACAATGATTTACCTGCATATGGACTGCCTCAAAACAATTTCATAACTTTACTAAGCAGACTACTCTCCCAACAGTGTCTTTGTACTCCTCGTTTGATAAACAGGAGCCTGCACAGCTAAGCTAAGTTACCATTAGCTATACCAGTCGGGTGTGTTTTTCATCTTACTCCAGTAATATGAAGCCAAACGAACAAGGAACCAAACGCAAAGAGAAAGGAGCTCCTGTCCAAGAGGGTATGGTTTTTGGTGTTCCTCTTGTTACCCAGAAAAAGCCACCGGATCCAGTCGTTTCGACTGGCAACCCTGCAGACGCAGATCATGACTACGCTTTTTCAGCTAATAGAGATGCTGCTTTTACGCCTTTGCCACCATCTGCTCCTGACACACCAGTGACACCTAAAGAAAAGAAGCAAAAAGGCGAAATCTCTTTAGCAGAATTGCAGGCCAACATAGTTGCCGCAATAAACACTAGAGCAGATAACCTGGAAGGTATGATTGCTATCAATACAATAAGTATCGAAGCCTTGAAGAAATCTGCTGATTTTGCCTTCGCTGAAGTTGAGTCTTTAAAGTCTAACATGAAGAAGGTTCAAACTACTACTGAAAGACATGACCAACAACTATTGGAACTGCAGCGCAAGCTTAACAAATCTAAAAGATATGGACGCCGATGGAACCTTCGTCTCCATGGAGTTCCAGAAGATAACCCTGAAGACATCAAAGCGAAAATCATCAAAATCTGCCGCGCTGTGGCTCCCGTGTCCCAACACAAAATGACAGACCGTATTGATATTGTCCATCTTTTGGGAAAGGTCCAAGGATCCTCAAATCGTCCTAGAACTACTATCATCCACTTCTCTAATAGATCTACAAGAGATCTGCTGTGGAGGGCTGCCAAGAAGAGTGACAACCTGCAAAACAACAAACTGAGATTCACTGAAGATCTAACTACGGAAGACAAAATGCTGAGAAACAAACTGTGGCCATTGATTGAAGCTGCAAAAAAAGAGGGGAAAAAAAGCATACTTCATAGGTACCCATGTTATTATTGATGGTAAAGAGGTACGACTGGATCGTTCTGATCCAACCGAAATGGATACATCTCACGCAGGGTCAGCTTCCCACCTGTGATGCCTCCTAGGGAGTAAGCTGTACGTTGAAGAGCTCAAATGTTTATAGCAGCTGTTCTTTATTATTTTCAAAACTAATTTTAAATTTTGACCACTGTAATTTTGATGTCTTTGTTTCACATCCCTAAAAGAAAGTGTTCTCTTTTATAGCCTGTCTTATATGTTCCTGTTACAATATTACCTTAGTGCGTTGATGCAGTTTAATTAATATGAAGATTTTATGATCTTACATCATAAGATTTTGAGCTATTTGGGGGGATGCTTTTGAACTTAACTTTTTTCTATTTTTGTATTACCTGTTTGTAATACTGTTTTGTTATGTCTTTTTCTGTCTTCTCTCTTAATGCGAGGGGATTAAGGCAGAATGTTAAACGTAAAGCATTGTTTTTGTTTGCAAAACAACAGAAAACTGACTTCTGTTTCTTTCAGGAGACACATTCAGTCATGAACGATCTAAAGTTGTGGAAAGCACAATGGGGCAACGACATCTGGCTATCAAATGGTACAGAAAGAGCGGCGGGTACAGCAATCTTAAAGAATTCCTTTGCTGGTGACATTTTACATTCTGAAGGTGACCCTAAAGGCCATTATTTTATTCTGATTATTAGATTTATGGATAATATAATTCTTCTGGCCAATTTGTATGTATATAGCTCAAAACTTGAGAATGACGCGCTACTGGACTATTTAGAATCCAGATTTTCAAATTTACTTACTAAACATCCATCTGCAGTCATAGTAATGGGAGGCGATTTTAACGTTGCTTTGGATGGTATTCAAGATAGATGGCCCTCTCGAACCAATTATTTTATGGCCACTAACTTAAAGCAATTCATGCATAAATTTAATATAGTTGATATATGGAGGCAAAAGTATCCTAATATATCTTCCTACACTTGGAGCAACAAAGCTGGCACTAGCTTGTCACGTATTGACTTCTGGCTAATCTCTAACAGTTTTGATTACAATGATGTCAATACAGGGGCTGCACAGTGGCGCAGTGGTTAGCGCAGTTGCCTTGCAGCAAGAAGGTTCTGGGTTCACATCCCGGCCTGGGGTCTTTCTGCATGGAGTTTGCATGTTCTCCCTGTGCACGCGTGGGTTCTCTCCGGGTACTCCGGCTTCCTCCCACTGTCCAAAAACATGACTGTCAGGTTGATTGGTCTCTCTAAATTGTCCTTAAGTGTGTGTGGTTGTTTGTCCTGTGTGTCTCTGTGTTGCCCTGCGATGGACTGGCAACCTGTCCAGGGTGTACCCCGCCCGATGTTTGCCCGATGTCTGCTGGAGATAGGCACCAGCCCCCCCGCGACCCTGCTCGGATAAGCGGTTACAGAAAATGGATGGATGGATGATGTCAATACGCAAATCCTTACTACACCCCTGACTGACCATAAAGCAATAACTATTTACATTACGCTTGTCCCAAATAAATGTCATAGAAATTCGTATTGGAAACTCAATAACTCTATCCTTAAATCTGACTCTGTCATTAAAACTACTGAATTATTAATCAAACACTTTTGGGGTAAATCTCTCTCAGAAAATTGCTTTTGTAGGAACTGGGAACTTCTAAAATATGAATTATCAAAATTTCTGAGGACATATGGTAGCTCACTTGCAAAGGCTAAAAAAGCTGAAGAAGAATGTCTGATCTCAGAAATAACTTCTATTACATCTAAAAACCCTGAAAATGTATGTAGAAAAGACCATGAACACTTAATTGATTTGCAGAGTAAATTAGATGACGTTTATAAAAATAAAGCTGAAGGAGCCTTTGTGAGAAGCAGGAAGAGATGGTTGGAAGAAAGGGAACAGAATTCAGCCTATTTTTTTCACCTTGAAAAGTTACATGTTAAAAATAACACCATTCACAAATTGAAAATTGATGGAGAAATGATATCTGATTCTTATAAAATAGCTGATTATTGTTCAAAATTCTATTCCAAATTGTATGAATCTAATTATAATGAATCTTTAGCCTATCAATTTTTGGAATCCCTCACAGAAACTAAACAGATTGACGATGACTTAAAAGACTCTTGTGATGAACCCTTAACACTGGAGGAAGTTGTTTTTGCTATAGAACACCTTAAACCAAATAAGTCTCCTGGCACTGATGGCTTTACCTCTGAATTTTATAAAACATTTTCTAAATTGATTGCACCTTTCCTCCTTGGTCTCTTTTTAGAATCTATAAAATCAGGTTCCCTTCCTCCTTCGTTAACACAGGGCATTATAACGTTAATACCCAAACCACAAAAAGACATATTTCTTATTGATAATTGGCGACCAATTTGTTTGCTTAATAATGACTATAAGATATTTGCATCAATTTTAGCTAGAAGAATGAAAGCTGTTTTGTACCATATTATAGATGAAACCCAATCCGGATTCATGAAAAACAGACACATTTCCAATAATGTTAGGTTAGTTCTTGATTTAATCGATTACTCAGATTTAATTTCAGATGACAGCTTCATTCTTTTAGACTTTTATAAAGCGTTTGACACAATTGAACATAAATTTATGTTTTATGCCTTAGACAAATTTGGTTTTGGCCCATATTTTAGCTCAGCTATACAAACATTATATAAAAATGGAAATTGTTCGATCAGATTACATGGTGGAACTTCCCCACGATTCTTCCTTAAACGAGGGGTCAGACAGCCCAATTTCGCCTTATCTTTTTTTTGCTATGCTCGCAGCTCCTTACTGACTCTCTAAAGCTTAGCTCAGTGGAAGGAATCTCAATAACTAATAATGAGATTTTTATTAGTCAACTAGCTGACGACACAACACTGTTCCTAAAAAACAGCAATCAAATACCTTTAGCTATCAATTGCATAAATAAGTTCTCCGCTGCCTCAGGGCTTTCCTTAAACATAAAGAAATGTGAATTGTTTGCTCTCAAACATTGCGATGTCCCCTCTATTTATAATATACCAGTTAAAGACACTATTTCTTACTTAGGAATCATCATTTCAAAGAATGAAAAAAATAGAAGCCTTTTAAACTTTGTCCCCATTATAGATAAAACCCAGAAAAAACTGAACTTATGGCTACAGAGAGATTTATCGCTGAGAGGTAGTTTTATTGACTAAAGCAGAGGGTTTATCCCGTCTCACATATGCTGCCTTGTCTTTGGATGTTCCCAAGAATATTGCAACAAAAATTGATAAAATGTTATTTAATTTCATCTGGAGAAATAAAACTCATTATATTAAAAGATCTGTTGTGATGAACTCTTACGATTATGGTGGCCTTGATTTTTTGGACTTTCAAACTTTAAATAATACTTTTAAAATTAATTGGCTCAAACAATTCATTGATAATTCATCTTCAATCTGGAACTTCATACCAAAATTCATCTTCTCCAAATTGGGAGGGCTGCAATTTCTTCTTGCAACTATAACGTTGAGAAAATCCCCTTAAAGCTTTCTTCCTTCCATAAACAAATGCTTCTTTCTTGGTCATTAATATACAAACACAATTTCTCACCACATAGATGCTACATATGGAATAATAAAGATATCACATTGAGAAACAAATCTCTTTTTTTCCCTTCCTGGTTTGATCAAAATATATTATTGGTCCATCAGTTGTTCAATCCAGATGGAGCTTTAATTTCATACCAAAATTTCATTGATAAATTCAATGTAATGACCTCGATCACTGAGTTTAATAAAATTATTAAAGCCACAATGTGTAATATTTTTACCTGTTTACTACCAAATTCTGTGTATCCAGTGCACAAACTTGTCCCTTTTCATTAATATTTCTCACCAACATCAATTCTAAATATTCCTCTCAGCTTCAAATTTTACATTTTTTATACATAAATTGTGGTCGACGCTCCATGGTCATCCTCCATCTTGAAATACGGTAGCTATTTAGGGACATACGAGCTCTGAGTTACGCGTTTGCACTATGACTGTAACCTGAAAGAAACAGCAGAGGGCAGCAGTGCGCCGTGGAAGCATGGCGTCTGACAATTCAACTAAGAAGAGACGAGACTAGCTGTTACACTGTTGCTGGACTTTGTTAGTTTGAATAACAAACAATGAAATCAAAAGACACATCAAATATGTCAGGTCTTATTGATTTCCAACACTCTGCAGCCGCATATGATGAGAACCCCGCCCGCAACAGCTAGACACCAGCCTCTAAGTGTTGTTTTTATGACTCACCTCAGCTGATCTTTTCTTCATAATAAAGCTCCCAATCCGGTCCCAACNGAGCCGATCATACCAGCCGATCACCTGTCACTCATATTTTGCGGCCGACAGAGAACCTGTGTGTAGCTGCAGCATCACGCCTCCCTCGCCCGCATGCGCACAGCGGCAAATATCTAAAACTAACTTTTACTCGTGATGTAAACGAGCGGGGGAAGCTCTTCAAAATGCGTTAACACAGCGAATTTAATAAGACTTTGAAAGAGCAAACTCTGGGTGAGTGAGGTGAGTTTTCACGTCTCCCTGTAGAAATGAAAAGACACTCGAAGTAGGAGCGGCAGCAGTCAGACACAGCTGCACTAACCACTCGCCTGTGTGAACATGACCGTCTGAAAAATGGTTAACTAAAGCCTAATTTATACTTCTCCGTCAGCTTGACTGTGGAGTCACGCACACACATTGACGGAGTTTTAACCTGAAAAGTAATTAAAGTCATCATGTGAACGAGCAACCTTTCTCTGTGGTGGACGACGCCGGGTTCTGCTCGCTAGCGTCCGCCACGAGAAATAAATAAGTAAAGCTATTAACGTAACGACTCTGACTCTCTCAGGTCACTCGTTTAGGGGTCTTTTATTCAGGCTACTGACGGCCGTAACCCACGGCTTACAACTTCTCCATTTATCCACAGAATAGTTCACAACTGGGCGGCTTTTCTTAGCATAACATAACAGCCGCTGACCTGGAACCGGAAACGGCAACATTTTCTAGCAGCTGAACTGCCCTTCAAAATAAAACTAACACATAACATTACTCTTATATCATTACGGCAACTGTTATGATGGTGGTGATGATGATGATGATGATAATAATAATAATAATAATTTAATAATAAAAAATCTCACAACACACAAATTCGATGTTTTTTTGCTTTCATGCACTATTTAAGCTACACTTAAGCTGAGTCTAAGTTGTCTCTAAGAGAGTCTGTAGAGTGTTAAATATTGCACATGGCCTCAGCATGCAATAAAACAGTGGTCAATGATACTTTCTCATCTCCTACTTTTTATACTAATAATACAATGGCAATGTTGCGTACATGAGAAAACAATATTGAAGAATTTATGAATTTGACGCTGTAATATCGGTAATATCGGGATCGGCAGATACTGCTTTTGGTAATCGGTGATCGGTGATCGGCCCTCAAAATCCTGATCGGTGCATCTCTAGTTCTAACGCTCACAGATACCTCAGAGAGACTCTACATGTGCCCCTCCCACATCCACAATACAAAGGTGGTCTCACTGTTCAATTCAACTTTTGGGAATTACTGATGCAAATATGTTAAATAAATGTTTCTATTCTTTCACAGGAGGCTGTGATTGGTGGATTACGAGCCTGGCCCGAACATGATGACGCTGGAGAGAAGATGCCAGAAAGACAGATGTGTAGCTCTCATGCTGGATGCCACGGCCGTCAGACTGGATCTCATTGGTTGTGTCTGTGGTTCTGTAGAGAAGGCAGCACCATGTGGCCAAACTCACCTCTCTTGAACTGCTGAAAGGAGCAACAGGAAAAACTTCTACATAGCAGTCTTATTTCAGAGGTTTTAGCTCACTAAAAGCTTTCATGAGAAACTTTGAACACGTGTAAATGTGGTTTATGGGTTGCCACCTTCTTTGAATCCCTTTATTTTAATTAACATTAAAATGATAAACGAGCTGCACTTGTAGAGCACTTTTCTGACTCAGAGGACTCCAAAAACGCCAGACACAACAGTGAATCATTCATCCATTCACACACTGGTGGTGATGAGCTACTTGTAGCCACAGCTGCCCTGGTGCACACTGATGGAGACGAGGCTGCCGTACACAGCCCTCCGACCACCAGCAGACAAGGAGGGTGAAGCGTCTTGCCCAAGGACACAAAGACTAACATGACTGCAGGAGCAGACGTCCAACCCCTGAGCCACCTGATAAATTTAGACCAAAAAAGTACTTCTTTAAGCAGTCAGTGCTGTCAGAGGGAGTTTGTTGTGTTCTTGTTATTCAGACTGTTCTAGTCACTCCATTATTCTCTCTGGATTACAGGTGAAACTGGAACAAATTAGAATCTGGTGCAAAAGTTCATTTATGTCAGTAATTAAACCTAAAAGGTGAAACTAATCTAGGAGACAGACTCATTCCACGCAACGCCAGATATTTTAGCCTTTATTTGTTATCATTATGATTATGAAAAACCCCACATTCAGAATCTCAGACAATTAGAATATTGTGAAAAGGTTCAGGATTCTAGACTCAAAAGCCCTTTTTATAAGACACACCATGCCGGCAAATCAGCGCAATATTACCGCAATGTGTTTCTTATGAACGCGCCATGGCGGTATCACGTTCCGGGAATTTTGCGGCATTCGTGCCACCACGCTTGGTAGTAATATTGCGGTAATATTGCGGCTTCGCCAGTCTTATAAACGCACATTAAGCGTTGGCGCAACAGAGGGAGGTGTCATGACCACGTGATGAATTATTGCTGCGCTCCGGCCGGGAACTATATTAAAAATGAAAGGAAACACGCGCTTAAGTTTCACTTTTGTAAACAGAACCAGCTGAGATGATAAACTGGACCGATGCGGTGCTCCGGGAGCTTCTCTCCGTTAGATCTGCAGCTCAGATCATCTGACAGCTCACAGGGATGGTGGAGGACACACACCTGTAGCTGGTTGTTAAAATAAAAACTTAAGGAGCACGGCTTCGATCGCAAAAAAAAGCAAGTTATGTCCAAAATACACAGAAGTCCGCGACAGTGCTGAGACCGCCCCCATACCTCCTTTTTGCCGCTATTGCGTAATTTTTTATAAACTGACATGATTGCGCAACATTACCGCCATGGTCTGAGCTCTTATAAACGACCTAACACTCCCTGATGCCGCATCGGCGTTGCGGCAAATTAGCAGCATTGTTTTATAAAAGAGGCTTTAAAGTCTCACACTCTAATCAGCTGATGAATCCAAAGAAAAGCTTCCTGAGCCTTTAGATGGTCTCTCAGCCTGAGCTGGTTTACTGACATAAATAAACTTTTGCACCAGATTCTCATTTTTTCTGTTACACCTTAATAGTACATGAATTATAATAATTACACTAAAACTCTATATATTTATAGATATATATTTATATCTTCGGTACGGTCTTTTTAAAACACAGATAGGAGATCTTTATTTATTTTTATGCTGACGTTTCGGCCATCACTGTGGCCTTCTTCAGAGCTAAGCTGCTGAACGCAGCTTCACTTCCGCTTCTGTTTATGTCAGGACCCGTCCCCCCACACGGAGGCGGAGGGAGGCTACCCTCTCGTTCACCGGGGTAAACCTCAACGTACAGGCACCAAGATGGGGGGCGAGAAGTATGCCCACCCCTGCTCGGCGCCTCTCAGTTGGAGCAACTCCAGAGTGGTAGAGAGTCCAACCCCTCTTGAGGAAACTGGTTCCAGAGCCATGCGTTGAGGTGAGTCCAACTATATCTAGTCGGAACCTCTCAACCTCACACACCAACTCCGGCTCTTTCCCCACCAGAGAGGTGACATTCCACGTGCCTAGAGCCAGCTTCTGTAGCCGAGGATCAGACCGCCAATTTTTATTATGCATTGGAAAATGTTAAGAACGTGGGCAGCTCTAGGATTTTTTAACCAGCAGTTGCTTTAGAGTTGCTTGGGGAGTGGCTGGGGTTGCTGCTCTCCGTCGGTCGGGGGTGGTGTTTACATGGACGTTCTTCCGGTAGTGTGACCAGTTTCAAACGCGCAAGATGTGTGACAGACACTACTTAATGTGGGACAACATGATGAGATTCCAATTCAGTGAAATTAAGTAAAAAAATTGTAGAAAAAAAAGTTCTGTTCTTTCAGCTCTAACATCACTGTTAAATATACATAAAATTATTACTATTATCATCATATATTTCATGTCTGACTTCAACTTGAACAAGCAAACAGCAAAAGGTTTGAGACTATTTCACATTTCTTCTCACGTTACCACAGGCTCAGGCTCTTTGGATCTTCTACAGTGGCTCTGAGTTACTTTAGCTAAAATGATTTTAAAACAGTTAACTCCTTTTTAAAAATGTAAATAAAATACAATAAAAAAAACAAAGTACCAGTAATATTTTAGATCCATTTATGTTTTCTTTTAATTAATTTTCCAGTATTATCAACATCCCGTTTAAAAATAACCATACTTTTTTGCAAATGTTCTTCATAATTTAGAAACAAAATTACATTTATTATAATATGTCAACAAATCTCTAATAGTAAATGTTAGAGGATGAGGGCCCGAGCCAAAGTACCGCACGAGGCCTCACCCTCTTGGGGAAACCGTGCCTGGACTCTTGGCTGTAGGACCAGCGCACGCAGTTTTGATTAATGATTTATGTTATGTAAACCTCGCTTTGTAGAGCCAAGAAACTGTATTCAGCTAGAATTAAACCTTGATACTGCTATTGAAATGTAAGTGATATATCTTGAAGTCAACATGTATAACCATTATGTACTTCAGACCCTATTAAAGGGAGATTGATGTATGTTGAAGAACTGTTAATTCAGCAGGTGTGTAATGTAACCTTAGACCTTCAAAGGATGCAGCATGTCAGTGGAAACTTTCAAAGTTCGTGAAGAAACCACAACGGACAACAAAAGGCGAGCAGCGCGGTCGCTGAAGCGAGAGGTGATGGAGAGAGGTGTTATCAGAACTGAAGAAACAAAGAACAGCCAGCGCCAAGAATAAGACGTGTGATATCCGGTTGTTGGTCAGAACACCAGATGTGACCTCCAGATGCACTGAGAGGAGAGAAAGGGTGGGGGCTGAGAGCCTTTAAAAAGAACAGGAAGCTTGACTGTGGGGCGGTTGATCGTTGGTTACACAGAGAGGCTGCAAGCTAGAGTTGCTGTTTAAGGGAACAGAGTGTTTGCTGTAAACCTTTTTGATTTTGGATTCTTTTGTACTTTGTTAATAAATTACCTTTTGCCCATTGCGCAAAAGTCACGAGCATCTCGTGGGGGTCTCCTTCATTCTCTGACAACATAAAACTGGTGAGTTTGCTGGTTGTTTTATTCCATCCCAGGTTCACCCTCGACCTTTAACCCTGCAAGAGCAGGGAAGGAAGGGGGGAGGTTGCTCTCTGTGATTCAGAGTGTATGGCTTGAGTTTTCCCATGAATGAATAATCAGATGAATGCATAAATAAAGTAACAAGCAAATATAAAACGGCTAATTAAGATAAATCATCAGTAGTGCACGTCCAGGTTGTTAGAGTGTTTGAGCAGCTCTCCACAGAGTAAGGGTGCCTCGTCAGGAGGGGTCACCGGTCGGCCTGCTAACACAGTATCGAGAGCTGAAGGCCCTAGAGATTTAACAGCAAGTTGCAGCTGGTCCGGCAATTCGGCTCTCGACATGGCGCCCGAACGTGGGGCTCGATCTGGTGGATACCCGGGAAGTACCTGGTGGAGAGCGTAGAAAGTCCGGAACGGGGACAGAATCCTGCAAGGGGGATTGCTTCCCTAAGGGGCCGGCAATAGGTCAAGGGACCGAATAGGGACCCTGGAGTGCATTCTGAGTCTAGCAGCTTAGACATTTTTAGGACGCTCTGGGAGTGAAACTCCAAGTTAGGAGATTAGTCCTGCTCGACCAAGGCTAGTTCTGAGAGGAATTTGAGTGGCCTCGTTAAAGATTCTCATAAACGAGGAATTTGAGTGGCCTCGTTAAAGATTCTCATAAACGAGGAAGTGAGTGGCCTCGTTAAAGATTCTCACGAAATAGAACGAGACCACAGGTTGCAAATCCTGATCTCGGGGACGGAATCTGGACCAGAGCGGCTAAGTTACTGCTGATGTGAGTCGACGCACATCCTGGTTTTAAAGGACCCTGGTCTCAACATTGGTGACCGCTCAGAGAAGTGGGCTAGTGTAACAGAGAGAAATTTAGGGATGGCGGCAGACACAAG
>SSNS01000169.1:24768-39524 GCA_006937985.1 Aphyosemion australe | reverse complement strand
CACGGCGCAAGACCCGAGAGGAGATGACCCCGCCACCAGCCGGGGTCAAATCATCCCTCGGGAGTTCCCCAATTACCCATTCACAGCAAAAGAGGCAATAGATGCGTTGCAAAAAGTGGCATATCTAGAGTATCCGTGGTTGGTGTGCACATATAATGGGAATAAATACTTAATTGATACAGGAGCTAACATTTCAGGAGTGGAAAAAAGTAAAGAAACAATTGAAGTTAATGATTTGTTCACTGTGAGCCTGGCCGATGGTTCACGGATAGATTTACAGCCCGTATTTCACCCAGACATGGTGTCACAGTGTCTGCCTGCCCCAGACGGAGCTAGTTGGTTATGCATGTCAGACTTGGTCGAGCTAGTAAAAGATCACCTGTCGAACTTCAGTTTTCCAGCACCGAGCACCCCTCAGATTGATAATCAAGCAACAGCTAGAGGAGTGTCAGTAGATTTGAAGAAGGAACTTGAAAGGGTAGTACAGGAAGCGGAGCTGTGTGAGACTGACAAGGCACAGCTCCGAGTGGAGCTGAAGAAACTTAACTTTGCTGAAAATAAAAATGATTGTGGATTGTATAAAGGTGAACCTTATGTGATCAGAGCTACACCCCCGCCTCGAGTGCCCCAGTATCCTATAAGGAATGGAAAAGAAGATTTGGATGAATTATTGTCTGATTTAACCCGGCAGGGTGTTTTAAAAGAGGTGAAAGAAAGCCTCACCGTCACACCGATCCAGATGGTGCCAAAACCAAATGGGAAATACCGGTTGGTACATGATTTAAGGGCTCTTAATGAACGTACCATACCGGATATGAGATATAAAGTGAACCCCCAGCGAGCTAGAGCTCAAGTGCGGCCTGGGAAATATAAAAGCTGCATGGATCTAGCGAACGGATTTTGGTCCATTCCCCTGTCAGTGGAGTCTCAGAGGCTCACGGGGTTCCAGGTTGGAAACTGGACACTCGAGTGGGCCCGTCTTCCCCAGGGATTCGTAAACAGTCCAAAAGTGTTCCAATCAATCGTTGAAGAGGTGTTGGAGGGGGAACCTGTAGTGGTGTATATAGACGACATACTGCTCACGGACGATGACCCTCACAAGCTCATGCATGAATCTTTGCGAGTTATGAGGAAGCTCAGTGATGCAGGATTCCTCATCGCTTTGGATAAAACACAGCTTGTGATCCAGAATATAAAGTTCTTGGGTTACAAGTACACCTCAGAAGGGAAAGAGGTTGACCCAGAGGTGTTTGAAAGGATACAACTGCCCAAGACCTTGCTGCAATTAGAGGGGTCCCTGGGGAAATTGGGTTTCTTTATAGAAAACATACCGCAGATGGCGGAAAAAATGCGGCCCCTCCAGGCGCTAAAAAAGGGACTGAGAACCCGATCAGGAGGGAGGCTAATTACTAATGACCGAGAGCTCACCTCAGAGGAAGTCCAAAACGTGAGAGAAGTATTGGATTTCTGTAAACAACACCACTGTGCCCTGGAGCACAGGGATGTAACCCAGCCACTCTGGGTCAGAACAGAGAAGCGTGAAGATGGTTACACAGTTTACGCTGGCAACAAAAACTCAGAGCGGGCCACTGCGATGTGGGACTCAACCTGGAAAGGTCCTGAGAAAGAGAAGTTTTTACTCTGGGAAAAAGAGTTGGCTGCCTGGCATAGATACTGGTTTCAAATCATGTGCTTAGCCGACGGGCAACCACTGCTGCTATTTACTAGAGAACCAGAGCTCTGGAATTTTAAATCATCTCATACAATCCCAGGGAGAGCGTTGGCATCCAGAAATGAAAAATGGGACGCGATGCTGCTGGATCCGACTGTGTCCATTGTGCCAGAAGGGATAAACATGAAGCCCAAAAAGGTCAAGGAGCCAGAACCTCCTCGTGACCCTGAGAAGGGAATCACGTATTACACAGATGGGTCTAAAACTCAATCTGATGATATGGCATATTGGGTTTGGATAAAATATGTGAACAACAGGAAAACCTCTCAGAAAAAGGGGAGGATTGCAGGCTCTGCACAGAAGGCTGAGCTCACTGCTGTGCTGGAGGCTATGGTTCATCATGTGCGTGCACATGGAAAAACTCCTGCACTAATCATCAGTGACAGCGACTGGGTGTGTAAAGGAGTGAATAATGAGCTACCCACATGGGAAAAACACGGAATGACCAAAGGTCAGACCGGGAGTCCTGTGAAGTTCACAGATGATTGGGCGTTGATTGCAAACTGCCTGAGAAAAGGAGATTTTCAGGTCCGCCATCAGCCAGCTCACACGCTGGACGAAACTGCTGAGGCACAGGGCAACGCTGCAGCAGACAGGCTGGCCCAGGCCCGAATGGTGAGACTGGTACTTCACAACAGTGAGGAGCCAGATTGTGAGCTCGTGAAAAAACTCCACGAGAAATTAGGGCATCTGGGATACCAGAGACTGAAAAGATGGTGTCTCCAGGAGGCCCTCTTCATACCCCGCTTAAAAGAAGTGCTGAGGGAAGTGAAATCACGCTGCACTGTGTGTGTGGAATTAGGAAAGCAGCCCACAGAGAAGGTTGTGGGTGACCGCATTGGTCCGGAAGGGCTTGTCTCCGTATCATGTGATATCGGGGAGCTGCGAAGGACTAGACGAGGTAACAGGTATTTCCTGGTGGTTAAAGGGAACAGGGGAGAAAGCATTGGCTGTATGTTCCCTTTGCCCAACATGAAAGCAGGAAAAATAGCAGACTGCATGATGCGGCTGCTGGCTTCATTCCCTGCTATCAGAGCCATTAGAATGGACAATGCCCCCCACTTTAAAAATAAAGTGGTGTTGGAACTTCTCGAAAATGAGGGATTAATGGTGCAATGGTCCATCCCATATAAGCCACATACAAATGGCGTGGCTGAAAGGGCGGTGCGCACAGTAAAAGAGACCATAAAGGCATTAAACTTAAAGGAGTGGGATGCTCCAGGAGCAGTGCTAGCAATTAACAGAGCACTAATGGAGCCTCATTTAAGACAAGAAAAAACTAAAACAGCGCCCTCTGTCTCTCCGCAGGGAGAACAGGAAGAGAGTTATCTTCACAAACGACCCCAAGATGGAAAGATTGAAGAGACTAGGGGCATCCGGGAAGGAAACGCCATCCGAAAAACAGGCCCCGGCTCAGGACAAATCTGGCTGGGAGACTGTAAAAAAATGGTACCCCATAACTGAGGAGGGAATTTTATCCCCTATATGGCTCCTGAGTGGCTCCACTTCAGGTGGAATCACGCTGGGAAAAACACAAGGTAGCACAAACCGGGAGGAGAGCCTCAGGTGGGCGCTGTACCACCCGGGGACATGTGGTAATTGTGGAAAAAAGGTTGCTGAAATTAGGTGGATGGGATCACGCTTTTTGAAAGAGAAAACATTACCAAAAAACAGTACACCCTCTAGGTCTGTAGAACTGCATGGTGTCTTGAAAGTGAGTTGGTGCTTGGAGTGCTGGAAAACAGTAGCTGGTCGGATTCGTTTGGGTCGCCTGGACCACCATGCTATAGAGGAGTCAAGGCAGTGCTGTAAAATAGACATGGGAGAACTCATAAGCTGTTCGAACTCCTGCGGGGTGAGAATTTGTCCTGTCCCACTGTTGGTACCGGATAAAGGAACACTCGCAGGGTACACCAATTACCAGGAATACTGGGAAAATTGCTATAACGAAGTGGTGTGTACCAAGAAAAAAGGACGCTTCGAATCCACATACATCCCCTGGTGGAGGGTGATATGGGAAGCTACTCAGCCGCGGCTGCGGCTGAAGGATAGATTCCGGAAATTTCCTATGACCACGGAGGTGTGGGATAGGAAACAAGTCCGTCATGAAACTACTGATAGAGACTGGTACACTTCCGCCACTGTTCCTGCCGGGCAGGCAATGTCAATAACCAGAAACCAAACTCAGGTTATGGCTCGTAAGCCCCGAGGATGGGGAACCGTGACTGTCTGGAGAGACATCTTGAGAGACGGACACGGATTTAGAGTTAGTACGAACTTGGGATGGAACAGAGAGGAGGAGGCCCCGGTACGCTTTGCAGAGCTCACCTGGGTCCAGCAGGGGGCGCCAGAGACCAGAAAATAAACTTACTCACTTCGTTCCCTCGTCTCCACAGGAATGAGCGACCTCAGTGAATGGAGCGAGGAGGACGAGGCGAGGCCACGCCCGAGGCTGAGAGCCACGGGAACCTGCTGCTGCAAAAGGGCAATAAAATATTGTGTGGCAGCAATAATTGTTTTTGTAATTATGATTTCTGTGCCCATACCCATGACTAAGATTAAGAAATATCACACCAAAGCTGTGATAAAGGGATGGGTGACAAAAAGAAAAGGTGAACTGAAACTACCCACGACCTCATGCATGGAGGCAAGAAGGGAAGCTTTTAATGTAACAAGGTGGAAGGAAAATTGTAGAAAACTCACCCTGGGCTGTCCAGTCCCTGATCAAGGGGAGGACTGCACCCCCCAATCTACCAGCTGGTTGAAATGGCTAAAAAAGCTTAAGCGTGTTAGGAATAACACACATTTCACCTATGGACTGCTGGAGTTGGAGGAAGGGAGATTACGAGTATGGGACTATGTCAGTGGAATGCAGAACGTGACATGCACTCAGGTAATTTACCAATATGGGAGGATAAATGCCTGGACAGAGTACGAGACAGGCCAGACCCGAGATGCTAACTGTACTATTTTCAGATTGGAGACGTTCCCGAACGGAACCAAAGCTGATGGTGAGATATGGGCGGCTGGAGGAGATACCCAACCCCCCATGGGGAGTCTTACACCCCATGAGCGGGAAGAAACCGAGTTGCTACCTCGGATAGTAAGACGACCTAGAATGATTGTGGAAAGTCCACAGGCACAGAAGGCCGAAAAAACCAGAACTATTGTCATGAACAATAACAAGGCCTTTTCGGCTCACAAGGAAATTCCACTCAATCGACCGGTGATGCCGATGACACTGCAGGTGACTCCGAGGGGAGTGAAGTTGAGCTTTATTAATGCACCTCATGTGAGGAATCGTAGTCTTCCTAATGGGTTAACTGAATATTATATGGTCATCCCCAGACAGGCTTGGGAGGAAGGTGAGCCTGACAGAGTCTGGGACTGTATAAAGCGAGTGACTCATGATGAGAAAAATCCCACCACTTGGTGGAGGGAATATATATGGAATTTTCTGCCAGTCGGAGCGCATGTACGGGGACCCTACCCTGGACTGGTCCCTAAAACTAGTCACGCTGAGTGGCCAGTAAATGCTACATCAAAGAGATGGCATACTGACGTATCCAGAAAAATGTGGGATATAGATGTGCATGGATTAATGGGACATTTTCCTCCTAGGGGGTCCCCAACACCTGGAAAAACACCCCTTTATGATACTTTGTTTGGGGAATGGTGGATTAAGAATCTGTCACCAGAAGTATTAAAATGTAGACCAAAGAACAAGACATTATCTACTGTATTCTGGTTGGCTAACATCTTGGCGTTACTTAACCCAGCCACAGTTCCTGTCACCTGGGAAGAGGAGATGATTAAAGGAGTAAATATGACACCACCATTTCTGAAGGTGCAGAGGTTTGGAGCTATGGTGGGACTCACACTGGTGAGATCACAAGGTCCGCAGATGAGTGATATTAGTTCAACCAAAGCATACTCTGAATACCGTTATAACGGGATGACATGGGGCTATCACTCCGGAGACTTGAGAGATACAGAGTATGATTATGCCTATCGGGAAAGAGACCTGAGGCTCAGAGAAACAGCATGGGTGCGTAATGTGCTGCTGACTCTGTGGTGCAACACTCAGTTCTGCTTCAGGACGCAGACACGACCGTCAACCAGAATAGCCATCAAAGATGGGAAAGATGTGTACAATCCTTATGAGTTAGGAGGATATGTAGACTATTATGGGGACCCACACTGGTGGGATGGTAATTGGTCTCAGTATGTGGTCTGGGACTCTGAGAAGTTTCCTTCTTTAGGAGTCGGGTGGAACTATTATGCTAATGCAAAAGGGCCCAGAGCATGTTTCTGCCAGGAAGACAGAGACGCAGCAGATTATGATAGCATTATGGGGGAATTGCCATTTCCAGCATGGGTTCCTACTGATGGAGGATGGAGAGAGAGGAACTGCACAGGAGCAGCTCATTTCCCAAACAAAACAGGAAAGTGTTGGCTGAATGAACGGCCCCAAATGTCAGATTGGGAATTTGTCAGATTGGGACTAAATTTAGCAGGCAGGGGCTTGACTGTGGGGGTCAAGGAAGTGATTACTGTTGTGGCTCGTGGAGCAGTAGGCGTAGCAGCTGATGTAGTCTCCAGCCTATGGCTGTATGCTAAGGTGCCAATGCTGATAGTGGGAGGGCTCATATTACTAGGGGCACTTGCAAAACTGATGACTATATTAGGGTGTCTACATAGGTGCCGTAAGAGCGCACGCCCTCACCTCCGAGAGGATGAGGAGGAGCCAACCGAACACAAAAGAAGCCGGAGATCCGGAAAAGAGAAACTCATACTGAAATCCGCTCAGAAGAAGAGAGCGAGAAAGGTAACCTGGTGGTACCAAGATGAATAATACAGCACCTAATACCACTAGCGAGCCATGTCCTGAGGAGGACGTGCTCGTGACTATGGTAAGGGAATATCTTTCAGTACTTTTAACCCATCTGGTGGCCAGCACCAGTTTTTGGATTCAAAACCCTCATCGGGGTACGCTAAAAGCCTTGGCATTAATGGGATTAGCTTTGCTTCGCTATGTATTTTTAGGAAAAATTCTCCCAGGAGGAGATGGCTCTACCTATTTGTCATCGGAGAACAAGGGCCCCTGGAAGCCCTAAACACCGTGATCGGGTGTCTGGGAATGCTAATAAACGTGTTGCCGTTTACCTATTTGCCCCCAATGGTGATATTGGGGATAAATGTAATGTCATTGATTGCCATGGAAGGGGCAATTACGGTGTACTGTGTTAAGAAAGCTCAAGTGCACGGCATAGCACCCTCCAAGAGGAAGATGTGGAGAGGTTTGATGTACGTGTGGTGGGGGATAGGTAAAATTGGTGTCCTGTCAGAAGTATTGAATCTGGCAGCGTCATGGTATTTAGCAATGTACATTTTCTTTGTCCTAGGCACCAGATATAAATCTCGCGTGCCGGATTCACCCATTGGTGATGTCGGCGGTCCCCGTGCTTCGAACTGACAGGGTGGAATTGACCTGTCTCATATGTCTTCTAGATGAGATGGGTGCAGGAGTGTCGGACGGGAGACTGTTGACATGCTACACGCAGGGGATACTAATGAGATGTGGTGGCCTGAGAGCTGACCTTCAAATTTCAAATGTTGTTGATTTTTGTACAGGCGGAACCTTGGAGCGAGGACCCGCTGAAGACCACCCCAGCTATGGGGGAGGCGGACAGCCTCAGCACACAGAGAACCCCCACTCCGGGGACGGCAGAGCCCCGTATGCCGAGGTGGCGACCAAACAGGAACAAGAAGAGGTCTAAGGCCCGATCTGAGTCCCCGGCACGTGACAGAAAAGTATACGTGTATGGGTTCAGGGATGGCCTCCCTGAGAAGCTTAACCCCAATGGTCCCTGGGGGCCAACCACATGGGGGAAATTAGTGTTAGTCACCGAAGGTACATCCCACAAGGGAACCCGTGTACGGGGAAGAATTGATATAATTGAACGAATTACCAGATCAGTGGTGGTAGATCATTATGACCCCATTCACATTTCTCTTGAGCAAAAGGAGAGATGGCATCCTTGTACATTAACACATTTCAGAGAAAGGGACGGAGGAGCCGAGTGGTGTTGGATTGCGACCGAGGAGGGAGATTACACACAGGAGCGGTGTGAGCCACGACCGACCAGAGACCTCACGCAGAAGGGAGCGGATGAACCGATGCCAAACCAGCCGAACTTCATCATGTTAGGTCCCATGGGACCGACGTGGGTGAAGGCCATTCCACCACCGAAATACACGGAGGTGCCTTGGGCCGGAAACATCCAATACCCACCACCGGGCCAGCCCACAGTGCCTGGACCCCAGAACATGGTGTCCACTCCGCTGCCATCCATGTCATCAAGTCAGTCGATGGTGTCTGCTCCGCTGCCACTTATGACACCAGTTCAGCCCATGGCTTCCCCTCCCGTCCAACTGATGTCGCCGTCCAGACCCTGGTTTCCCGGGGCATGTTAGAGGATGAGAGCCCGAGCCAAAGTACCGCACGAGGCCTCACCCTCTTGGGGAAACCGTGCCTGGACTCTTGGCTGTAGGACCAGCGCACGCAGTTTTGATTAATGACTTATGTTATGTAAACCTCGCTTTGTAGAGCCAAGAAAATGTATTCAGCTAGAATTAAACCTTGATACTGCTATTAAAATGTAAGTGATATATCTTGAAGTCAACATGTATAACCATTATGTACTTCAGACCCTATTAAAGGGAGATGGATGTATGTTAAAGAACTGTTAATTCAGCAGATGTGTAATGTAACCTTAGACCTCCAAAGGATGCAGCATGTCAAAGTTCGTGAAGAAACCACAACGGACAACAAAAGGCGAGCAGCGCGGTCGCTGAAGCGAGAGGTGATGGAGAGAGGTGTTATCAGAACCGAAGAAACGAAG
The DNA here is from genome assembly GCA_006937985.1 of Aphyosemion australe. Classification (NCBI taxonomy): domain Eukaryota; kingdom Metazoa; phylum Chordata; class Actinopteri; order Cyprinodontiformes; family Nothobranchiidae; genus Aphyosemion; species Aphyosemion australe. The sequence continues at coordinate 30,887 of SSNS01000169.1, read as the reverse complement.
AACAGCCAGCACCAAGAATAAGAAGTTGTGATATCCGGTTGATGGTCAGAACACCAGATGTGACCTCCAGATGCACTGAGAGGAGAGAAAGGGTGGGGGCTGAGAGCCTTTAAAAAGAACAGGAAGCTTGACTGAGAGGCGGTTGATTTTGGTTACACAGAGAGGCTGCAAGCTAGAGCTGCTGTTTAAGAGAACAGAGTGTTTGCTGTAAAACCTTTTGATTTTGGATTATTTTGTACTTTGTTAATAAATTACCTTTTGCCCATTGAGCAAAAGTCACGAGCATTACGTGGGGGTCTCCTTCATTCTCTGACAACATAAAACTGGTGAGTTCCGCTGTTGTTTTATTCCATCCCAGGTTCACCCTCGACCTTTAACCCTGTAATAGCAGGGAAGGAAGGGGGGAGGTTGCTCTCTGTGATTCAGAGTGTATGGCTTGAGTTTTCCCATGAATGAATAATCAGATGAATGCATAAATAAAGTAACAAGCAAATATAAAACGGCTAATTAGGTAAATCATCAGTAGTGCACGTCCAGGTTGTTAGAGTGTTTGAGCAGCTCTCCACAGAGTAAGGGTGCCTCGTCAGGAGGGGTCACCGGTCGGCCTGCTAACACAGTATCGAGAGCTGAAGGCCCTAGAGATTTAACAGCAAGTTGCAGCTGGTCCGGCAATTCGGCTCTCGACACTAATAATTTACAAACATTACACCCACACCCCTGCCCGCCCGCACGGTAATGGTACAGCCCAAAGGTTTGGTTTCGGTTTCGCTTCATCACCGCAATGTTTTTATTTGATCCCCCGCGGTGCTGCTGCGGCCGATGATGAAGCGACAACATGAATCTGGAGCAGAGAAGAAAGAAAAAAAACAGAGATGACTCCCGTACATCCTGGTAAGTTTCTCTTTATTAGCTACCTTAGTTGGAGTCTGAGCTTCTGTGTTGAGGCTTGTAAACATTCTGGTGCTAGCAGAGGCTAGCTCTAGTAACTTACTCAGTAGTTTACATGCACATCTTAGTTGAGCTTTGGAGAGAAATTGGACTTAGAGCTTAGCCAGAGTCGGCGTCTTTGTCCCAGTTTACATGTCAGTCAGAAAATCTAATTATTGCATGAAGTGAGTCATAAATCCAATGTTCTATTAATATTACTCATCTTTCAAAAATCTTTTTACCATGTTGGTCTTCAGCTGGTCCAAAATGCTGCAGCTAGAGTTCTGATGAGAATTAAAAAGAGAGACCACATCTCTCCTGTTTTAGCTTCCCTACATTGGCTGCCTGTTAAATTCAGAATAGATTTTAAGATCCTCCTTCTCACATATAAAGCTCTTAATAAACAAGCTCCATCATACATCAGTGATCTGATTGTTCCATATGTTCCTAACAGAGCACTTGGCTCTCAGACTGCAGGTTTACTGGTGGTTCCTAGAATATCTAAAAGTAGGATGGGAGGCAGATCTTTTAGCTATCAGGCTCCTCTCCTGTGGAACCAGCTCCCAGCATTAGTGCGTGAGGCAGACACCTTGTCTACTTTTAAGACTAGGCTCAAAACTTTTCTATTTGATAGGGCTTATGGTTAAATTCTGATGTTAGCCCAGGTTTAGACGAGTGGGGAGCAGAGGGAGGTGGAGTGTACAGCGGGGACTACAGTCGTTAAAGACTTTTCTCCCTGGCCCTGCCTCCCACATGCCTCCATCTAAAAGGCTAGGTTATCCTGAGTTATCTCTGTAGTTATGCTGCTATAGGCTTAGACTGCTGGAGGACATACTGACCACTTTCCACACTCTGCTACTCTCTTCTACCACCACTCTCTAATTGCATTATTTCCTGTTATTTCAGCTGTTAACTTTATTTTCTCTCTAAGTGTTTTTCTCCCCAGAAGAAGCTACACTGGTGTTCTGCTGACCTGTGGTGGCCTCATGGAGGGGGCCATCGGCTGGCACACTGCTGCCAACCACTGAACATTCTCCCTCTCCTGATATTACATCTCACTTTCTTTAACATAGAATGTGCTACTACTAGTTCACCTATTGAATTAATTATAGATTCACTCAGATAAAGACAATAAAGTTTCTCTTACTAAATAGAACTTCTACTAAGAAATCACAGTGTAGCCATAGAAACACTACTTGATATATATGGTGTGTGTGTGTGTGTGTGTGTGTGTGTGTGTCTGCTCTGTCTTCTCAATCCCCAGTGAGCCGTAGCGGATGGCTGCTCATACTGAGCCAGGATCCTCTGGAGGTTTCTTCCTGTTAAAAGGGAGTTTTCCTTCCCACTGTCGCTACATGCTTGCTTAGTATGAGGATTGCATCAACACACAGTCAGTGTCTTGATGCAATCTGCTGGGTTCCTTATATAGGAAACTTTTTTACTGATTGGCTTAATGAACTGAACTGTATTGGAATGTTTACTTTGTGAAGTGCCTTGAGACGACTCTTGTCGTGATTTGGCGCTATAGAAATAAACTGAATTGAATTGAATTATAAATCCTTTTCAGGTTATTTATTTTTTACTTTCTTTTGAATACAAGAGGGACTCTAAAACTCTTATAAACCCTCAAAGAAAGTGAATGTAAATGTAAACCCTTCTATCTGATGATCAGACACCAGAACTGATCAGTATATTCAAGCACTTCACCGTAAACCTCCTGATTCTCACCGGTCCCAGATCACATATCATTGTTAAACGTTCTGAAACACCTCATTACTCGTTTATTTAATGTTTTAAAAATCATTTATAGTCTTAAATAAACATTAATAAATGACATTTGTACATCTACAAGTAATCTGTTACACTTTATGCTTCCCCTAATGTAAAGTGTGAACAACTCATTACTTGCAAATGTTATAAGGATCATTTGTAGCTCCACAAAAAGATTTACAAAGGATATTTAGGTGCAACGTATTACTTTAGGACCACGGTAATCCATCAACAAATCAAATACTCGCATAAGTCTTTATTTTTCCTTTGCTTGGAAAATGTGGTCGAATTGTAACAGAGCTGTACTAGTTGTAAAAAAAACCCTAATTAATAAAAAGTATATTTCTATACAACATTTATTTAAACTCCACTTAAGCTGCTGCCTGTTGACTCTGGTACAGATTCAGCTGAGCAGGACGGATTTGCCCAGACCAAGCTGTCCATTGAAGCTGATTCCTAAAACAAAGAGAGAGATTTCATTTACCAGCTAACATTGGTCATTATTTCAACAACATAAAAAACATACATTTTGAAGAGTCATTCTTTAAGTGCAATCACAGGCCACACTAATTGAATTAAAGGGGTCATCAGTGTTGTGCCTGAACGCGTTCATGAACTTGTTCATTTTTTTGTGAACATGAACTGAACTCTCCTGGCTTCAGATAGCCAACGGGGGGGATCCTACGATGGGGGAATGGCTTGGGGGGTGTCTATGTGCCGATGCCGGCCCGAAGCACACTCACCAGCCGTAGAAAGACGCTCTGGGATTCTCCAGGACTCACCAGTTCGCATCTGCTCATGTGACAGCTGGAACAAAAGTTGTGAAATTTACCCATAATGCATACACTCATATCAGCAACAAGCTAAACAGCTAGTCACAGCTGTTGGCACACTGGTGGAGACTTGATGGTTTGGGTTGGTTTTGACAACATCTAGACAGCTCCTCTGGTTATCGCATGAATCAAGACACTGATAAACATATAAAGAAAGGCTACAAAAGAACAGAGTTTAGGAGATGGTGAGAAAACATAGAATGGGTGTGATGGGAACGAGTGTAGTGCTGTGTCATCCGTTACCAGCTGTGAGTCACTAGCTGCATGTTGTCCTTCAGCTGGGCGCTCTAGGGCTTGTTTGTGCGCAACGTTGGAGGAAAGATTTGAATGTTTCACAGAAAAGCTTGCTAAGCTACATTTCCAAATTACAAAATAAAAACAACACATACATTGTTGTATTAAGCTAATCAGATTTAATAAACTCATTATTCATTAATCAGAATAACAAACAAACTGTTCTCATGCAAAAAGACGTAAAGAAAAAGGAAAACACTACCTGAAACATATGTAACACACACACACACACACACACACACACACACACACACACACACACAGAAGATCAATATTGTTGGTTGATCAGTGGGGTGTGTGCAATAAGCAGTGATAAGTTTCCAAAGCTGTTTGGGGTTATTGTGGTGTGTGTGTGTGTGCGTGTGTGTGCCTTATATTTGTGTGTGCACAGACCATATGATCACCAGGGATTCCCCTTTAAACTAACAAGATGTTGGTCTCCTCCTGTGGTGAAATGAGCGTGTTAAGCCCTGAAGGTTGCAGATATTGGACCCCCCCACACACACACACACACACACTGGAGGAAGCTCTGATTCTGATGTTAGTGATAGTCACACCAGCTGATGGTGTCAGTGGTTTTAGGCAGCGCTTCACTACTCACACGACAATAACTCCAAACAGCTTTGGAAACTTATCACTGCTTATTGCATACCCCCCACTCACTGATTAGCCAACACTATTGATCTTCTGTCCGGAGATGAAGCAAACTGTAGCTTGGGAACAGATCAGTGATGTCCAGGATGCAGATTCTGTGCTGTTTCTGCCAATTAAATTAGCAGATTTTTTCATCCTGTGTTCCTCATCACCTGTTTTGCTACAAAAGCACTTTTTTTGAGCTCACAGGTGATGAAGTCATACGTCCGTCAGACGTGATGAGTGAAATTCAATGTGTAAAAGACAATCAGAAGATTGAACCCACTGAGAGCTTTTAAATCCCAATCTTAGGACATCTTTGTAACGTCGCCCACACTTCTCACCACTGTTGTTTTTATAAGACGCACCTGAGTTAGTCACAGCTGAGATTTACACACCAGTCAACTCACAGAACATTCTGAGAGAAAAGCATCTTGTTTTCCTTGTACTTATGAACCTGTACCCCAAAACCTTTAGAGCTCCTTGGCTTTCCTCAGAAATTACAGAGAAAATAAGGAATGTGAGGAAATGAATAAAGAAGAAACATCCACGGAAAAACCACATGAGTTTAACCTGTGATAACATGTGGGAAAAGACATGATCACAATGTGAAAAATAATACAATCATATAAAAAAGCTGGAGCTAAGGTGGGAAAAATTGCAGCCATGTGAACATGTGAAAAACTGGTGATCATGTGTAAAAATATCCTCACATGTCAATAGATATGACATCACTACAATTGGATTTCATGAAAGAATAACAGTGGAAGAAACATGTGACCTAAACACAATCACATGTGAACACACATGCTCTCCCAGAAAAACAGGTGATCGTAAGAAAAACAAGATCACATGCAAATAAATATGTAATCATATGTGTCTAACATGCAGATTACATTTGAATGTAAAACATGGGGTTTGTACATGTGAAGTCTCTAATTGCCAAATGAAACTAGATAAATTGCATTTCTTGCAGAAATGCGTTTGAATGCTTTATTGCTGAATACGATAGCTGAAACTGCTGAATTGAAGCTAAAACTAAGCTTAATTGTCAAAATGTGCTGAATGTATTTGAAGTTTTAGGAGCAAAAATTGTTAAAAACTTTTAAAAAGCCCGAAAAGTAAGTAGAGAATAGAGAAAAAAATCCTAAACAGCAGAAAACTGAAATCTCTAAACATAGTTTAAAAAACTGAGTAGCTAAAATGTTTAAACAGCTCATATTTGAGTATAAGTAGTTACATTTTCACAATTAGTTTAATTGTGAAATTAGCAGGATATGCTGAATTTTGAAACTGATAGCTGAGTAGCTGAACTGAAATAAGCAGTTTTCTGCTGCGAAAATTTAGCATAATTGTAAAAATGAGCTGAAAAGATTTAGTTGCAAAAAATCACTAACAAGTGTAATAAAGCCAAATAAGTAAGTTGAGAAAAGAGAAAAAAAATCTAAACAGAAGAAAACTGAAATCTCACTACACAGTTTAAAAAACTTGACAGCTGAAATGTTTAAACAGCTGGTATTTGAGTAGGATTAATTTAATAGTTAAATTTTCACAATTAGCTGAACTGTGAATTTAGCAGCTGAAACTGATAGATGAACATAGATTAGAACTGATGTGAAGTTGAAAATGAGTTCAATTGTCAAAGTTAGCAGAATGAGATAA
>SSNS01000169.1:5764-23764 GCA_006937985.1 Aphyosemion australe | reverse complement strand
CACACACACACACACACACACACACACACACTCACACACACAGGTGAACTTGACTCATAAGGAAAAGCCTTTGATCCTTTGATCTTTAATTGTTTATAATTAGGCTTAACGAGCCGTCTGCATGTGTTAACGACCTGTCTGCATGTACTTACAGTCAGCTTCAGCTGTTAGATGTCCGTTCAGAGGCCTCCAACGTCTCATCACCATTCGAAAAGTATTGCACCGATTTGAAAAATTCCAAAAGCGTGAACATCAGAAGGCTTTGGTGGTGCTATATTGAAATTTTTGTGTGCCTACCTAGAATATTTGTAGGAGATATGATGAGATGATTTCTGCTGTCTGACACAGACCGGAGCAGAAAATGCCTGTTTTATATGGGAGGAAAATGTGGCTGAATCATCCTTCTGACGCTTGTAACTCAAGAACCGTGACAGCTACAGCTAAAACGAGGACATCCCATCGAAGCAGACGAGTAAAACTACTGTTTTTGAGTAATTGATGAGTGTACCCTAAAAAATGTGGTCGTAGCAGATTTTTGTTTAGAAAAAATCATCAGAATCAGGAGATCACCTGTTCTGCAGCTCCAAATGTCAAATTGCAGGCTCCGAACGTCTCCTCACCATTCGAAAAGTATTACACCGATTCGAAAAATTCCAAAACCGTCAGCGGCCGAAGGCTTTGATGGTGCTCTGTGTGAATTTTTGTGTGCCTATCTTTAATATTGTAGGAGATATGACGAGTACAGTTTAGCTCTAAAACAGCGATCGAAGCACCTGAGCTGAGAAAAAATTGAATGGCTGCCAATGGGAGAAAATCAGGATCACTCCTCCTTCTGAGCCTTGTAGCGCAAAAACCGTGGCAGCTACAGCAAAATCCAGACCATCCCATCGAAGCAGACAAAAAAACCTACTGTTTTTGAGAAAATTACGCGTCTACCCCAAAAGATGTGGTCGTAGCAGAATTTCCCCTCTGGATTGAGATCTGGAGCTGTCAGTCACAGTGGGAAAGGAATGACCATATTTGGGACAGCACAGCTCAGCTGCTGGAAGGAGAAATATTTTAAAACCTTTCCAAACTAGTTAACGCTACGACCACAATTTTTGGAGTACGTCCATAAATTATAGCTCAAAACGGAGGAAAATCCGTCAGCTTTCATCCAGCGCAAGTCTCATTTCCCTCGGTTCTACGGTTCCCTCAGGACACGGTCTGAAGTCGAGCAAAGTCTGTTTTTGGCCCTATTCTTTTGAATGGGGGGAGGAGGAGACGTTGCTGAACTTTCCCAAATCGTACCTCAAGTTTAACCTGTGATTGTAGAAAAACTGTAAAAGATATCAAGAAGCTGAAAAAATTTGAAATAGTTGAACTTCTTTTGAGTTTGTTAAAAGTTGAATGAAGTCTCTAGGTTGAAGTTAACCCTGGCAAGTAAGAGGTCAAAAAGATGAACGATTTTGTGCAAAATTGAGCGATTTTAAGCATTTTCCATTCATTTCAATGGGCTGAAAAATCGCCGAAAAAGCTGAATAAATCGGAAACGGTTGAAGATATCAATACCAAGAGATATAGCCGGAAAGAGCTGAACGAGCTGAACGGTTTGATACCAAACTTGCTGAAATAGCTGAAAAACTGTAGGAGGAGATACAGTTCAAAAAACGTACGGAATCTGAAAAATGGAGGAGGAGAAACTCAATACTTTGAATGCTTTACCAAGCATTCAAACTAATAAGACCATGACAAGTCTTTTTGTGGGGTTTGAGTCGGTGTGATGATGTCATTATCTGGTGAGCTTTCACAGCAGCCAGAGGATTCACACTGTTGTGACGCTTTTATCCAGCTTCATCTGATTTGTCTGACACAACTCCTGCAACCTGCCGGGTTCATCAGAGGCTGGATGACTCCTAGCCCCCCCATCGGACCGCTCTGCCGTTTAAACGTCCCACATGCTCTGCCTAACTAGATGAGCTGTGTGAAGCTGTCTCATGAGCTTTTATTGAAGGAGGCCACAGCCTGAGCTGTTAACTCAGCTCCTGCCTTTGTTCTGAAGGTGAAGACTTGTGGCGGTAAATGAACGTTAGATTCCTACCTATCAGTGAATTCATGAGGTTTTGGCTCATTTAGAACAGCTCTTCTCCTTCTCTCCCTCTGACAAACGTTTGGGCTGCTCAGACAGATTCAGCCATCAGCCCTAATGCCTCTCCTAGCGTCTTTCCCCATTCTGTGTCAGGTGGCTTCTGGATATTGCACAGTTTCATCATGTGAGCCACTGCTGCTCCACCAACACCAATCAACCTGCTGCTCAGCAGGTTGATTGGTGTTGGTGGAGCAGCAGTAACACGCGTGTGCCAAGTTTCTAAATAATACATGCAATCTAATCAGTGTGTTCAGAAACAGACATAACAATACATGCGGGACCACCTTGTTTCATCAGTCTTCACATTCATCCAGAGCCCCAGAGGGCTGTCCTGTGTCCTGCTTTTTGGTTTAAATGAGCAATGGGAGAGCAGATAGCTGTGGTGTCTGTTGCTGTTTTAATAAAAATATCTGGGCTCTTCCCGTTTCAGATAAAGAGTGCACTCACTGAATCTAATAACGCTTCACGGACACCAGTGATGGATGGTGAAAGCTGTAGAGTTCCTGGACTTCTGACCCATGCTGCACATCACATCCATTAGATTACACACAATCAATGGTTAACATGGAAAAAATGACATCAGAAATATTAAAGTTACCACCAGTCTGTGAAAATACTGTCATTTAGAATTTCATACCCTACTCTTAAATACAAAATAAAATAAAATTTCATCTAGCTTAGAGATGTACAGCAGTAAATAGTTCCATGTATGATCTAAACTAAACCTGCTGTTGAGTTAAATGTGTATTAAAGGGGGTGTTGTAGTCAAGACCACACTACACGAGACCAAGACCATAAATATCAAAGGAAAATTATTAAAAAATAAATAAATAATAATAATAATATTTTTTTTTTCCCTGGTAACTGCTCTTTCTTTCATGAATTTAAATCTTTAACAGTTGAACTAAAAATATGCCACGCCCAACACGAACATCATGTGGTAACAAAACACACCAAAAACTATACCAGTAAACCCATAAAGGGCATGTTCCTGAAGACTTCAAAAGTCCAGTTTCATTCCATGAAAGCCAAGATTTAAGGAGAGCTTAACACGGGGGAGTGTCAGTCGTGCCCTGCACCCACCCACTGTACATCGGCGACAATGGCAGCTGACGTACACTACCAGTGATTAGTTGTTAACCTCTCATCAGCAAGGCATGCACAAAAGCCTATCATCAATGGTCTCGACCGGTCTTGTTCAAAAACCAGAGTCCGCCCAGTCCAAGACCGAGTAAAAATGCCCTCGAGACCAAGACGAGACCAAGAACACTACAATAGAGCCCAAGACTGGTCTCGAGGACTACAACACTGCTGCTGTGGCCCCCAGACTCTGGAACTCTCTCCCTCTGAGCCTGAGATCAGTGGACTCAGTGGTCTCCTGAAAACTCACCTGTTCAGGTGGCTTTGGTGGGACCTCCTGTTCATCTAGCTTCTTTTTATGCTGCTGTTTTGTTCTTTTTTATTTAATTTTTTATTCTGCTTGGGAAGCACCTTGTTATTTTTATCTTGAAAGGCACAATATAAACTTTCTACTTCTATTATATTCAATTAAGTTTATTTCTATAGCGCCAAATCACGACAAGAGTCGTCTCAAGGCACTTCACAAAGTAAACATTCCAATACAGTTCAGTTCATTAAGCCAATCAGTAAAAAAGTTTCCTATATAAGGAACCCAGCAGATTGCATCAAGACACTGACTGTGTGTTGATACAATCCTCATACTAAGCAAGCATGTAGTGACAGTGGGAAGGAAAACTCCCTTTTAACAGGAAGAAACCTCCAGAGGATCCTGGCTCAGTATGAGCAGCCATCCGCTACGACTCACTGGGGATTGAGAAGACAGAGCAGCACACACACACACCACACACACACACACACACACACACACACACACACACACACACACACACACACACTACTACTACTACTTTTTATTCTGTAGAGAAGATACCAGCTGCTAAATCCTGTTTTGCACACAACCCTCCTACTTTATATCAAAGGTATTGTCTGTTTTTAAAAAACAAAAATTTACCATTTGGCTTTTTTATGTTTGTTAGGCCACAGCTGTGTGTGTGTGTGTGTGCATGCGTGCGTGCGTGCGTGCGTGTGTGTGTGTGCGTGCGTGTGTGTGCGTGCGTGCGTGTGTGTGTGTGTGCGCGTGTGTGTGTGTGCCTTGTGCCTTAGTGACCTTTACTAGAAGTCAGCAAGTACTCAGCTGTAAGGACTCTTTGGTTTGGTAACTTGTATTGGTGCATTCCTATTTCTTATACCAGTGCTTTTCCTTATGTAGTCTTCTTCCACCCATTGTCTCCCAACAAACATTGGTCCGACGCCGACACGGCAGGACGGCCCAACTTTGTAACAAAAATGTAACAGAACATTTCCTAAAAGTCCATTCTGATACATTTGTACATGCCTACAGTTACATGTATAATTGTTATTTTGACAATTAATTACGTGTAGTACAACATGTTGTGAGTCAGTTTGAACTTCCACTATTTATCAGCGTTCAAATGTCAGAGGTATCTGACTTCCACACAGAGGACCCGGGTTCAAATCCAGGCTGGGACAAAGTTCCTATAAGTATCTGGGTATCTGGCTTGACAGCACACTTTCATTTGACATTCACATTAATTCATTACTCTCTAAAGTCAAGTCAAGGATTGGGTTTCTATACCGCAACAGGTCATCCTTTACTCATTCTGCAAAGCAAACCTTGGTCAAAATGACAATCCTTCCCATCTTAGATTACGGTGACATCATTTATAGGACTTCTTCCAAAGTCCTTCTTCATGAACTCGATATCATTTATCACTCAGCAATCCGTTTGGTCACTGGTGCCCCTTTCACTACTCATCAGTCAGTGTGTTTACATGCGCATCAGAAAACCGAACCTTTTCCCTAAAAAGACTCAGGTCGGTTTTTTTAAATGCATGTAAACGCGTTAGTCTGGCTGAAGGTGAACTTCTTCTAATCGGGCTGAAGCACCCAGATTATCTGACTTCATTCTGCATGTAAACGGGGAAGTCGAGCTGACCCGAGTGGACACTCGTGTTCCGGAAGTGACGCGGCCACAGTAGCGCTCGTCTGATAATATCACCGCCACAACGTAACACACATAACACCATCAAACAGTACAGTAGGTACCAATAAGCTGTGCTGCAGCATTGTTGTTGTCCATTCTTTCATCCACGGTGCATATCCTGTTTCAATTCCGTCTCATTTACTCCCGCCAGCATTTGTTTACAAGTTGTGTTGCTACAAGCTAACTGGAACAATGCCCGATATGAAAGGGCGCATGTCGCCCCCTACTGTACCGGAGTGGAACGAACTTCATTTGAGAGGTCGGTTTTCTAATACGCATGTAAACGAGGATAAAGACTCACAGCTTATTATCATAAGATCGACCAGGATTGACTTAGATGTTGATACTGCACATGTAAACGCACTGATTGTGATCTGTACTCACTCGTTAACTGGCCATCACTCCATTCCCGCAGGTTGTTACATTGGTATCAATTTATATACAAAACAATCATCGGTAGAACACCGTCATATCTTCACTCATTACTCATCACTTCCAGCAACCAGCGCATTTTACGTTCCAGTAACCTAATCTCTATGGTTCTTCCCAAAGCTCGCACCTCCTTTGGCCGCTCCTCATTCCAGTTTGCTGCTCCCAATGACCAGTGTTGGGAGTAACGAGTTACAAAATTAATTAATTACTGTAATGCATTGCTTTTTGCTGTAACGTGGTAATGTAAGGCATTACAGAAAAAAAATCAGTAATATTTTACTCAGTACAATGTCAGTAAAGCGCGCATTACAACACATTTTTAACCAGGAATCAATTAGTGGGTTTTCTTCAGGGTCTAGTTACGGGGGAGCCTGAACAAAGGTCCAGTTATAATATGACATTATTTATATGGACTCTCAGCGCACCAGGGCGTCTTTTGAGCAGAGAGTGAGGTTGCGGCGCTGATGGTTCATGCGCTCCTGACGCATGCCGCAACTTCAAAGTCACGCCACCAAAAGAAAACAATTAACACGCGATCTTTCATGTCCGCTTATATTCTCGTATCCTTTTATTTGTGTCTGACGCGCGCTCCCCCAGCAGAGCTCATCTGTGCCCCGGTGACATCACCTCACTGCAGCGGGCGCACAGTGCACCTTTCTCTATTTCTGCGCTGGATCCCTGAACTGATTAGTTCAAAATGTGGAAAAGTAGGAAATCCAGGAAGCCGTTTTTCTGGAAGATTGAAAGGAGATGCAGGAAGATCAGAGACAGACAGGAAAACAGTCAAATAAAAGACGAGAAAACTAAATAAAGTTCTTGAAAAGGAAAAAGTAGGTAGATTTGTACCCACTACACAACAATAACATTATAAAGCAATAATTTATAAACATGCAATATTTATTTATTTGATAAAATTCAGATCACCTTCAAAACTCAGTTCCACACCCAGGGCCGTATCCAGGCATTTGGGGACCAAGGCAAAATACAGGGTGGAGCCCCCCCCCACCACCACCACCACCACCACCACCACCACACACACACACACACACACTCAATTAATTTAAGCTAGCAGCATACAATATGTTGTTGCATTTATTTAATAAAAAATAATTTTCTGGGGGTCCTGGCCAGCTTTGGGCACTTTCATGCCCAGGGGCAATCATAACCCAGCCCTGGTGGAGGCGATCAGAAGGACCTGCAGAGCAAAATCTTTCTGCTTCTGCTACGGTGTGTCTAGATTTCTAGGCTACACAAGATCAGCAGAAGAGAAATGTTCACGCAAAATGTTTCACTTCCTGTAGTCAGACAGAGCAGAGATGAGTGAACCTGCAGCTGATCTAACGTTAGAACATTCTCCAGATGGGCATACGCCCATTACTTTAAGTTTGTATAAAATGAGGATATGAAGAACATTGTAGTCAAATGCACTTTATGTGCTACATCTAAAGAACTGTTAATTATGTTTGACTGTTTTAACAACAACCCCTAGCCCAGTTAAATACCACATCACCTTCAACTGGATGTCTAATGAGCTAATTGAGCGTCATGAGCTACATTTAGATTCCCAAATCCAAATTATTTTGGTGAAAGTAACTTAAAGTAATGCAAAAGTAATGTAATGCCTTACATTTTAAAATCAGTAATATTGTAATGTAATGAATTACTTTAAAATGAGAGTAACAAGTATCGGGAATTATATTTTTTATCTGTTGTGCCTTTAATTTTAGAACTTAGAATCCAGTGAGTCAAATATGTTAACCACTTTTCTTTCCAGGTTTTATTGATACACATATGATTCATGTACTCTTTATGATCCTCATTTAACCATGATTTGTGCATGTTTACACAGAGACCTTTAAGTTACAGCTAAAAAGCGAGGTGATTCTTCTCTGTGAAAGTCTGTTCTTCAGGGTTATAAAACTGTGAGAAGGGAGAGAGATAAGACAGCAGGAGACAGACTTCAAGGCCCAGATAAGGTTGCTAGAGAGAATAAGATTTACTTACTGGAGCTCCCAGAGGGAGGGGCTCAGAGGAGACAAAAGCTGTGTAACTTGCAGATGCAAGTCAGATTTTACCATCAGGGGGATGGTCAGAAAACCTCCCCGAAAATGTACACGGGTTATAATAAAGAGAAATGAAGAGTAAAGTGAAATAAAGAGTTGAGTGATTGCAACTAAAGGCGGTCTATGGCTCGGTTCTTTGTCGATCAGAAGATTTTAACGAACTGGGAGAGTGGAAAAAGAACGAGAAGTCAAATGCTGCAGCAGCTCGGAGGAAAGAAGAAGGCCGGGTCCAGCATCATTCGGGACCAGAGAGGAGAGACGTCAGACGAGCTGCAGAAAACCATCAGATCCTTTGACCAAAATACATCAGAGAACAGAAACGGACAGAAACACCATTTTTTTCCACAACACAAGTAATAAATAATGCATTACAGTTTTGAAGTAACTTGCCCAACACTGTCAATGACTGGAATGAGCTGCAAAAATCACTAAAGCTCACTACCTACGTTCCATTATCTACCTTCAATAATTCATTACATTCAATAGTTTCTGATCAATGTGCCTGCTTCTGAGTACTTAAAGATTGTTTTAAGTCTTTTTTGATGGCTTGTACATATTATATATGAGAACAGTCCTTTGTTTATATGTCTAGCTGTTTATCTTATCTTTATCTGCATTTTTTTTATCTTATCTGTTTGTGTAAAGCTAACTGTGTGTCTGTTGCTGCTGCCTCTTGGCCAGATCGTCGTTGTAAATGAGAATGAGTTCTCAATCAACTCATCTGGTTAAATAAAGGTTAAATAAATTAAATAAATAAATTAACATCCAGTGCAAGTTCTCAGGTAAGATTCATACCAATCATGTCATACCAAAATGAAAAATAAATAAATAAATAAATGTCCACCACAGATGACAATTGGTAAGACGAAGTATTCTATTTATTATTATTATTATTATTATTAATAAATGTAAAAACTACATTTTATTTTACAGTGTAGCTAACATGTTCACTGACGGTCATTAAATTTCCAAATAAGATGCGCGAAAGACGTAATTCAGGTGCAGAAAAGACGTCGGTTCAACTTTCATTTTGGAACTATTTTCCAACCACGACGGGACGTGTCGGACCGACGTCTTTTCAACGTTGATTAAACATCTGAATGTTTGCTGGGCTGTCACCGCTGTAGAGTACAGAGAGGCATAGGCATCATTTTAGCCAGGAACATGTTCCCACCAATATTTATTTATCAGATTTGCTCCTGCCACGTTTAAACATCTGCAGCAGCGTCTCATGCTAATGTAAATGTGTTGTGTCCTCATGCTCTCTGCACGATTAACATCCCAAAAGTGGAACTGACCGCTCTTTAATCCCAGCTGTACCACCATCTGTTTCAGCCATGGTGTTGCTAGCTGCCAACCTAAAAACTATAGCTATAACTATCATTTTTCTTTAATACTTCATGTAATACTTTAATATTTTATTTCATAAATAATCATTTACCTGTGAATAAAACTAAAGCTATACTTCATTTATTTATTTAGTTTAATTTTCAACATTTCTGCTGGGAAAGCTGTCCCAGTCTAGCCTAGTGAACTAGACCAATTCTTGCTTTGCAGAGTTTGGTCTAGGCACGCTTCATTGGAACCCTCGCAGCCCAAACCACTGCTGTGTCTATCCAATCACAACTCGCTATAGTTTTGGTTGGGCCAATCACAGCGCTCTATATCATGGGCCAATCACAGAGCGGGAGTAGCCGATGACGTCAGCGCTGCGGCCGCGAACCCAAGCAACATGGCGGCAACTCGGAAAACACGTTCGTTTGAAACGGCTTTGTCATCAACATTGGATTATTTAGACTCCAACGTGCGTATGTCTGTCTGATATACTTAGCGGCTTCTTATTGTTATCAAACAAAGTAGTACAATGTCCCAGTACACCTGATATTCGCGTGTTTTTCATACAAAAACGACAGAAATCATTGAAGCTAGACGCTATTAAAGCCTCCCGCTTTTCCGTCGCCGTGATTACGTCATGTTGTTCGTCACTCTGATTGGTCCTAGTGCTATCCAATTGCGTGCTGACATTTTGAAAGACAACCGTAGATCCCGCCTCACGACTGAGAGCCATCAGTGGTTCGTGGCCAGACTATATATACACATATATAGGATGGCTTGCCAGGCTAGTCCCAGTCAGTAATCTGTGCTGAATGGTAAACACTAGCTAGCACTTTAGCTAACCTTCTGTTAACTTTGGTTAATCTCAAACATGATAAAACTGGGTCATTTGTAGTTAGTTTTACTTTTAGTTTTGTCAGATATTGATTATATTTTTCTCTCAGACATGCTGCAGAACAGTTCTACTGTGAAATCACAAATCTTTTCTATTAATCTGGCAGAATCACAGACAGCTCGGCTGTGGTGAGAGAATATGAAGTTAATGGAAGCCTGACACGGGTAAGCTACGTACTGTTTTCTGAATAAGTTTCCAAGTGCTACGGTGGTTCAGAGGTCAGGAGGTCATCCTGTAATCACTAGTTTGTTGGTTTGATCCCGTGTTTAACTTTTATTTACTGAATAAAGCTCTGATTTTCAATTCGTATCATTACACTACAGTGCATATTCTAATCGTCAAACAGATGAATGTGTTTTGTGTTTTACTGTTAGCGTTGGTTTGGTTTTACTATGTATGGCACTTTGGTCACTTCATGTGTGTAAAGTGCTTTATAAATAAAGCTTGATTGACTGATTGATTGAATACTTATATATGAATAATTAATAGTAAATGTCTCCAGTAATATTAAAACAAAATGACGCCCTTGCAAAGAGGATACCAATGCTTCTACACACTTTTGGTAAATTTTCACTCAATACATTTTCATCAAAATTGGAAGTAAATTGAAAGTAAAGGGTCTTTTAAACCTCTCATTTTCCAACATAAAACTCCATAGAAACATAAAAAATCCACATTTCTCTTGACCTTGGCTCACTTCAAGGGGCCAAATTATGCAAATCCCACTTTTTCCATCATTTTGCGCTGCCATGTGCATCTCTACTGCCTCTAGAAACACTCCAAACATGAAGAACTGTCCATCAACAGCAACATCTTGTTTTCCTTAAAGTGGCAGAGCCCTGAAATGGCTCATTCATGATTAGAAGGTACAAATAAAACTGCTTAAATCACTTCATTTATGAAACTTCATGTTTTGTAAGTGGTCTGTATTTATATCGTACCTTCTGAAGTCCTACAACACCCCAAGGTGCTTTACAACAGAACAGTCACCCATTCACACTCTGATGGTGATGAGCTACTGTACATCATAGCTACAGCTGCCTTGGGGCACGCTGACAGAATGCACAAGTCCCTACGACCACCACCAGCAGTCGGGGAGGTTCAGAATCAGAATCAGAAGGGTTTTATTGCCAGATGTGTCAAGAAATCACAACATTAGGAAATTGCTGCGGTACTTGGTGCAAAAAGAAAGATAAAAAATAAGAGATAAGCAAAAATAAGAAGTAATAATATACTCATGATAAAATAATTATTATAAAAAGTGGCAATAACTAGAGAAGCAGCTACTATAGACACAGTGCAGGTACTAATCAGAGTGGATCAGCTTCAGGTACAAACACAACACCGGGTCATGTGACTGGGACCAAGCGACTGGAGTGGGCGGTCCTAGGATTGACATTCATGAGTCCAACAGCAGAGGGGAAGAAACTGTTCTTGTGGCGAGAGGTTCTGGTCCGAATGGATCTGAACCTCCTGCCAGATGGGAGCGGGTCAAAGAGACAGTGTCCAGGGTGAGTCGGGTCAGCTGTGAGCCGACCTGCACGCCTCAATGTCCTGGAGGTGTACAGGTCCTGTATGGAGGGGAGTTTGCAGCCAATGACCTTCTCAGCAGAGCGTGTCTTGCCCATGGACACAATGACAGCGACAGACTGAGCGGGACTCAGACCTGCAACCCTCTGGTTACGAGGCATGTCACTGTTGCTCCATAGAACCATAAAAACTTGTTCAAAAGATCTACATAATGTCCCCGACCAGCTCCAGTGTCCTAGTGATATGAGTGTCCGCCCCGGGACTGGGAGATCAGGGTTCGATTCCCGGTCAGGTCATACCAAAGACTTTGAAAAAATGGGACCCAATGCCTCCTCGCTTGACACTCAGCACTAAGGGGTTGGATTGGGGGGTTAAATCACCAAATAGTTCCCGAGCGCGGCCACAGCTGCAGCTCAACGCTCCCCACCATGGGGATGGGTCAAATGCAGAGATGTAATTTCACCAGTGTGTGATGATGACTTGGGACTTTAACTTTGAGACTCTTCATATAGTTTTGACATCGATTTCCTCTCAACTTAGATTCCTATGTTGACGCTGGAGTTTCCTCCACATTCACTTGTCCCCACTGAAAAGTAACTTGTAAAGTTTTCTCATTAAAGTTTCTCCATATGACGCAGAGGAACACCAGGTTTTTACTGTGACACACACCAGCGTATCATTTACAGACATTAGTTTTATATTAAACACTGTGCTGAAACAATTAATGATAATCTGATTATTGTGTCCTGAGATATCACTTACACACAATCTCAGCTGCATAAGTGAGAAGAAGTAATTTCATTAGCCACAAATATCTGACACGTTTTAAAGGGAAGCTTAATAAAAGTGGCCTCGCCATTAATATTGTGTTTCATATTCCTGTTAAACGTCTGGAGTGAAACAGTAGTACGGGTCTGTATGCTGCCACACACACACACACGCACACGCACACGCACACACACACACACGCACACGCACGCACGCACACACACACACACACACACACACACACACACACACACACACACACACACACACACACAGTAAAGGAGTTATGTATGGGATGCTATTACGTCCTCAGCTCGCTTAGGAGATTGAGTGAGAGGAGTAATGCATAAAAATAAAAATGTGTTTTACCACAAAGAAAACTCAAAGTCTGTGCTTCTATTTACAAAGAGATTTTATTATATTCTCCCTGTGTCCACCTCACTAAGGGCAGGAGCAGAGAGTTAAACAACAAAAGATACTACTAACAATAATACTAAATTAACAATAACTAAAGGCGCCAGTCAAAAGGGCGACTGGGAAGTTATAACCTGAGGATCTAGTCGATTACCAAACCTAAAAACAAAACAGAGAAGGCCGGATCTTACCAGTCACCTTCTGGAGAAACCTTTAACTAGCAATTAAGGTGGGAATAAAACCCACAATCAGTCCATCCAATAAGTCATTCAACCATGTACCACAGTACCAAAGTAAGTAAGTAAGTAAACTTTATTTATATAACACTTATCACAGAAAAAGAGTCACAAAGTGCTTCACAAAGATCAACAAAACAAAAGATAAAGTCATCATAAAATGATCTTAAAACAAAACAACAGAATATCATAAAATCATTAAAAATCAAAAAACAGAAAGTCATAAAATTATAAAAACGATAAAACAAATGAAAGATGATTATAAATACAAGTTAGAAAAAAAAACCGAATAAAACATAAAAGATTAAAGTAAAAGCAGTTTTAAACAAAAGGGTCTTCAGCTGCTTTCTAAAGGTGTCCAGACTGTCAATACTACGTAAGGATAAAGGAAGTTCATTCCAAAGTCGGGGTGCAACAGCCTGGAAAGAGCGATCACCTCGACTTTTATATCTGGTCTTTGGAACTTCTAGGAGGTTCTGGTTGGTGGACCTGAGGGCTCGGGTTGGAGCGTAAGGCTTTAACAGTTCAGTAACATAAGGAGGAGCTTGGCCATGAAAGTTCCAGTCAGGGTTCTAAAGTTAATGGGTAACCAGTGCAGAGACATCAGAATAGGAGTGATGTGAGCTCTTCTGTTTGCTCCAGTTAGGAGCCTCGCTGCAGAGTTCTGGACCAACTGAAGGCGCTCAAGGGCTTTTTTGTTAAAACGTGAAAAGTGTGTTACAGTAATCTAGATGGGAGGAGATAAAGGCATGGAGAACCATTTCAAGTTCATGTTTTGACACCAACCTTCACAGTTTGGAGATATTTTTCAAGTGATAAAAACAGTTTCTGATCAGCGTTTTTGAGTGGCCTTCAAGAGACATTGATTGGTCAAAAACACCCAAATTCCTCATGTTTGACTTGGCGGCAGAAGCTAAATGACCAAGTTGTTGACTAATCAGAGGAGCCATGCTCTCAGGGGCAATGATCAGACATTCAGTCTTTTCAGAGTTTAACTGAAGGAAGTTATCTTCTAGCCAGCTAGTGATCGCTGATAGGCACTCTAGTAGTTCAGCCAGTTTATGGAGCTCAGAATCCTTAAAGGAGCAGTACAGCTGAATGTCATCTGCATATAGGCGATAGGAGACATCATGAAAAGCATCAATTATCTGTCCAAGAGGGTGTATATATAATAAAAACAGGTGTGGACCTAAAACAGAGCCTTGGGGTACCCCACAGAACAGGTTTGTGGAATCTGACATGAGATGGTTTATAGAGACACTGAAACTCCTGTTAGAAAGGTACAATCTGAACCAGTCTAGAACAGTTCCAGAGATTCCCACCTAGTCATGAAGTCTGTTAATTAAGGTGCTGTGATCAACAGAGTCAAAAGCTGCAGAAACATCCAACAATACTAAGACTGTAAATTCCCTGTTGTCTGCAGCCATCATGATGTCACTGGAAACTTTAATCAAAGCTGTTTCTGTTGAATGAGTTTTACCAAAACCAGAAAAGTAATCAGTTGATCGGCCACGACTTTTTCTAAGATTTTAGAGATACCGGTAAAGGGCAATTTAGAAATGGGTCTGTAATTATTAGGCTGAGAGGAGTCCAAACTGTTTTTTTCAGGATCGGTTCAACAACAGCATGTTTGAAAACAGAAGGTCCAGAGCCAGATTGGAGAGATAGATTAATAAAATCCACAATGCATGGGCCAATTTGGTCAAAGACCTTAAGAAGCAAAGTGGTTGGGAGAAAATCAACAGGACATGAAGTTGGCTTCATGTTTCTCTGAATGAGACAGATGTCCTGGAAATTTACAGGAGTAAAGGGGAGGGAGGTGGCTGGATGGGAGAACAGGAAGAGGATGGGGGTGAAAAACTTGCCCTGATATTTCTGATTTTATTCTCAAAGAATGCAAGAAAGTTGTTACAGTCAGACCTTGAGAATACAGGCATGTGAGGTGAAACAATCTGGTTGATGGTGTCGAACAAGACTTTAGAATTATTTTTGTTTGAGGAAATCAGCTGAGCAAAGTAAACAGCCCTGGAGTTTGTGATCATCTCTTTCAAAGATGTTATGAGTTCCTTAAAATGCAGCCTATGAATGTCGCGATGCGGTGGAGATGGTGGTGGACCCATGTGTGGTGGAGCTGGACCAGGAGGCACAAAACAGCAGATGAGGTACAAAAACGGCTTTAATGAATAATGGCAGGTAAGATGACACAAACTGGAGCAACGTAACAGGGTGAAAACGCACAATGATCCGACAATACAAGTGCAAAACAGGGAGGTATAAATACACAAGGGTAATCAAGAACACATGGGCAGGTTAACAAGGGGCAGGTGAGTCCAATAAGCAACTAATGAGGGGAGAACAAGACCAGGAGTCAGAGGGGGGTGGAGCAGATCCTGACAATGAACCTCTAATCTATTTGACTTCCAATGCCTCTCAGCTTGGCGGCATGTCCTTCTGAGACTATAAATATTTTCATTCATCCAAGGACTTTTTCTTCTGTGAGACCCAGTGCTTTGTCTAACCATAATAAATCAGCTTCACATTTCTTCCTCCCTTTTTTTGTGGGAAACCTTCTAAACAAAAACATGAGATTTGCAGATTAGAGTCTACACAACATTGTACAAAGGAGGCCAATGCTAATTTCTTAATTCCTCTTGTGTTATTCCTACTCTTCTGTTTACTTCTTCCTTGAGATTTCTTAGCACCTTTCTTTAACCTAAAAATCGCGTTTCTATTAGCCCTTTTTATAAGACACACCGTGCCGGCAAATCAGCGTAATATTACTGCAACATGTTTCTTATGAACGCGCCATGGCGGCATCACGTTCCGGGAATTTTGCGGCATTCGTGCCGCCACGCTTGGTAGTAATATTGCGGTAATATTGCGGCTTCGCCGGTCTTATAAACGCACATTGAGCGTTGGCGCAACAGAGGGAGGTGTCATGACCATGTGATAAATTAATGCTGCGCTCCGGCCGGGAACCATATTAAAAATGAAAGTAAACACGCGCTTAAAGCCTTTTTCAGATTGACATTCTGGAATATGTGTGGACAATTCAGTCCGGTCTTTAACCAGAACTGTGTTTTCAGACACACCACGTTTGCACCGGAACTTGTCCTTTCGGCTGCCTTCACACAGCAGGGAAAAGTTCCAGATGTCTGCGGGGGAGGGGGTGGGGGGTACCCAGATATTGCATAATGCAGCGGGCGTACATGCGTCATCTCCCCAAACAAAGCTAGTATGTGATAGAATTCCTCTCACTGATCGGATTTACGCTAAGCACAATTCTGCGCACACGAAGACGCATAAGAGACCTTGTCACCTGGATGATGAAGCTCAATGGTTAATAAAGGAATCACGGAAGCGCTGTGATGCGCTCCGTCGCGCTTCCAGGAGACGGTACCGTAGGAGGCGAGCTGCCATGGTTTGCCGCATGCTACAGGAGCGAGCTACCCAGCGTATATGGAAACATTCACGACACAGTGGCGAAGTTTTCTGGTCAGACGTGTTGAAAAACTTTGCTTTCCCAGTCACGTGATATATGTAATCTAGGTGCGCACCCATAGACATAATAATTGATAGACCCCCTATTGGCCGCTCGGGCGCAGGAAATGCGGTCGCCATCTTAGGTCGGTCGAGCTTCCGGCAGACCTTTTCCTCTTTTCTACAGTCTTTGCGGCAGACACGAACCATAACAGCAGCAGTAAACATGATGCCTGAGCTCTGTGCGGTTTATTCTTGCTCTAATCGGCGGACTATTGAGACCATGACTCGGGGGATAACTTTTCACAAGTAAGTTCGAGCATTTTTGTTGTTTGTATTTTGTAAATATAACTTTGTTGTACTATATTTGTGTCCATCAGCAGCACCCCCTTGTTAGCTAACGTTAGCTACATGTTTACTGCTGGTGCTCCCCTGACAATGAAGGCTAAATGAGACTATTAATCATTTATTCCAAAACACTGAATTAAGTTACAGCTGACACAAGAATGCTGCTGTAGAAATCAAACAAATCTTCCTGGTATCAGATAGCTCATGTCTCAGACCCTCCCCTCTGACTGGAGAATAGTTAGCTAACATGCTGAAGAGTTTTGCTGTGCAGAACTTTTTTCTGGTTTTACCCTTTGAGGAGTTTTAGTTCATTATCAATAGAATGTTTTTGTTTTCTAGGTTTTCCCACAAAAGATGTGAGGAAGAAGTGTGAGGCTTCCTGCAGCTGATTTATTATGATTAGAACTGGGCTGTGCCAGATGGAGTTTGTTTCATCTTCAGCTTCCTGGTTCTCCTTCAAAGAGTAAATGTATCATAAGGCCTTCAGCATTCATAAATGTACATATCCTTTTATCAATCACAAGGCAGAGTGTAATACTTATCCCCCCACATACCTTGTCTTGATGATATTTGTCACAAATTAATTTATTTTAATAAACATCCTAAGAATCATGTCTAGGTGCCCCAGAGTTTTCACAGCACTAGAGGCCCCCTGATGTAAACTGAGAACCACAGATGTGTACTATAAACAGTATATTATTGTCAAACATTATGCTTGTTTGTTTTAACCAGAAAAGTGCAGAACTACATCCAGAAGAGCCAAAGAGAGCCTGTCTGTGACCTCCCAGAGACTAACCTCAGCCTGATGATGTGAGTATTTAAACATCATAACACTAACCCTAACCTAAACCAAAAGCGTATTCACACCATACCTCTAATACCACGTTTTAGGGCATTTTGTCATTGTGATGCCCAGCCAAATGTCCACACGCTACAGCTTAAAAGTTAAAATTTGTTCACTTCAACATATAAAAACAAGTACCTCAGAGAGACTCTATTTTTGCCCCTCCCACTCCACACACAATACAAAGCAAGTCTTAATGTTGTCCAATTCAATTTTTTGGAAATGACTGATGCAAATATATTAAATAAAAACGTTTCTATTCCTTTACAGGAGGCTGTGATTGGTGGATGATCAGGCTGCCCTGAACAAGATGATGGCAGAAAAACCAAACTAAACACAGATGTGTAGCTGTCATGCTGGATGCCACGGCCGTCAGACTTGATCTCATTGGTTAAGTCTGTGGTTCTGAAGAGAAGGCAGCACCACGTGGCCAAACTCACCT
>SSNS01000168.1:1288762-1413690 GCA_006937985.1 Aphyosemion australe | reverse complement strand
GACGTTGTCCCTTTAGGACACATCGTTGTGACATGTATGGACAGTTGTCCTGGTTTGCACCTTCAGCTAGGAGACAGTTTCACTGGATACAGTTTATTTTTAAAAGTATTTATTTCAACTATCCAGAGTATTTAAAGTCACATTTAATACGCTATAACTCGCTTCACTGTCTGAGACATGATGCTCAGATCTTTTTTAGAGTTCCTAGAATGAAAAGAGAGGTTGGGAAACATGCTTTTTGTTTTAAGGCTCCGAATGATTGGAATAATCTCCCCTTACCGCTTCGCTCTATATCTTCATTTACAATATTCCGAAGAGCTCTGATTGAACACTTTCGGAATATTTGCCAGTGCTACTAATTGTCTAATTGTTAACCTTAAACATTACTAATGTTTAAGGTCTTTATAGCATGTTTGTGGTGGGGTTTGTGTTGGGTGGGTGGGTTTGAGTATTGTGGGCCATTTTGTTTGTGTGTGTGTGCGTGTGTGTGTGAGTGATGCAACGCTGTTTGTAATTGTAATTGTAATGTTTATTTTCTCTGATCTGCTGTCTTGTACACTGCTGTGTTGATGTTATAGAGGACCCCCTTGAAAACGAGATGTATCATCTCAAGGGGTTAATCCTCTTTATATATGTTAAATAAATATCCATATCTAAGGTGCAGAAAGGTGGCACCATGATGAAGTGGTTAGAAATGTCACATCAGAAGGTTGTAGATGTAAATCTTAACTGGAGACTTTTGTGTTGAGTTTTCATCTATCTCTGATGAAGCACAGAATATTTTAAATGGATTTCTCAAAGTGGTCAGGAAATATGCCTCTGCCACTGATTAAAGCTGTTATAGTAAATTTGGAACACAAATTAACTTAAACTTTTTTTCATGCCTCCTAACATTGTTCTAACATAGTATAGCTATAAATATATGGTGGAGATAAAAATATTAAATAAAGTGGTTCTCTTGCATTTGTCTAAAAACCTCCACCAATAACATGGCTCGGACCTAAGGCAACCATTTATTGTCAGTCTTGCTGGATGAATGAATGAATTAATTTTATTTAAGTGTCGTGCACAACACATGCCCAGTCCATATAGGCCTATAAGACACTATTTAACAAAAAGAAGGAATGGCCATGCATACAAAAACATTATTTTACATAGCAGGATAAATTTAGCCTGGTAAGCCATCCTATATATGTGAATATATAGTCTGGCCACGACCCATTGACGGCCCTCAGTCGTGAGGCGGGATCTACGGTTGTCTTTCAAAATGTCTGCACGCAATTGGATAGCGCTAGGACCAATCAGAGTATTGAACAAAGTGACGTAATCACAGCGACGGAAAAGAGAGAGGCAGCAATAGCGTCTAGCATCAATGATTTCTGTTTTACTATGAATATCAGGTGTACTGGGACATTGCACTACTTTGTTTGAAGCCGCTAAGTATAGCCGACAGACTTACGCACGTTGGACTCTAAATAATCCGATGACAAAGCCGTTTCAAAACGAACGTGGTTCCTGAGCTGCCACCATGTTTGTGTTTGCGGCCGCAGCTCTGACGTCATCGGCTACTCCTGCGCTGTGATTGGCCCAACCAAAACTTTAGTGAGCTGTGATTGGACAGCCACAACAGTGGATCGGGCTGCGAGGGTTCCAATGAAGCGTGCCTAGACCAAACTTTGCAAGGCAAGATTTTGGTCTAGTTCACTAGGCTAGGATAAAGTACCATTTGTCTATGTTTACACGCTCTCTCTATACATTTTGCTAACCTAAAAATGTCTTTGTCAAAAAGCCAAGTTAACATTTCACCATCTGATAACAAAACAAATCAGGATTTTTACTCTGAATCTTTTTAAACATGGACATTCTTAGATTATTAAATACCAGACAATAAAACAGGAAATTAAATTCATCTTCCAGAACATCTAAGTCACATAATACACACAGACGTTGCTCCTCCAGTAACCCTGAACTTCTGCACTTCCCTGGGTCTTCCATTCATTACGCACTTGCGTACTTAGCAACAGAGCACCACTGGTGTGAGAGGTTCTCTGCTCGATAATATCAGAGAAGGAGAAACAGCCGGCTGCTACCACTTGTATTTACATATTAAATTAATTACATATTAAACATATTAATCAGTTCTACAACCCCCAAGTCATTCACCCAAGCACAAACACATTCACACTCTGGTGGTGATGAGCTACATTGTAGCTACAGCTGCCCTGGGGCTCACTGATGGCTGTCGTACACTGGCGCCACCGGTCCCTCCAACCATCACCAGCAGGCAAGGTGGGTGAGGTGTCTTGCCCAAGAGCATAATGACTGTAACAGAATGAGCGAGGCTCAAACCTGCAACCTTCTGATAATGGGGCAGGCACTTAACTCCTCTGTCGCCCTAATAAAAGCATGTTATCTCCCCTCAGTTTTCCCTTTCAATGGACTCCTACTACTGTCTCTTTGTTTCTTTTTGACCCGTAATTGGATAGGAACGTTTACATCCATCCATAGCTCAAAGATTGTATATATAAGACAGAATGTATGGCATGGAATATGCGCAGGAAGTTCCTAATCCATGCATGGTTTAATTGGCAAAAAAAAAATCTATTTAGTGTAGATTTCACAGGAGGAAAAACAAACATTAACAGGTTCAATTTATTTTTATCACACGCTGCTTTACAGGGAAGCAAGTGAGAAGTTCCATACAACTTTGCAAGTCAAGACTGTGATAAATATGTTTTTCTGCATGGATGTGATCACACGCGTGTGTTGGACTCACTGTGAAGCGTGGTGTGAGCTTCTTGATATCATCAAGAGACACATCAATCGCCATAACGCCAAGAATCAGCTGATTCTGATGCTGATGGGAGGGAGAAAAGGGGAAAACAAGATGAAGAATAACCCATTCATCAGGCTAACTTCATCATGTGTTCATCCACGTGTTAACTTCACCTCTCCATTCCTCTCATCGAAGGTTTTGGTTCTGTTGAAGACTGGCAGCGTTCCAGTGATGACCAGGCCCAGTTCCTGATTAAAAAAGTTTAAATGTATTCTTAAATAGTTTTTCTATTTTCATTACAAGACACACATGGATTTCCTACCAGAGCATCAAGGTACACATTAGTCCACTGGACTTGTTTGGCCTTCTTGTCTGCGAGAACCATGGGTCTTCCCAAGACATCTAGGTACTCCTAAATTAGACACACATACACCATCTAACCTTCTGGAATATTTTCATGCAACAGCTATTCCTCAAGGAAGGTAGAAAACATCACCTGGGTGTTTATTCTGATGGCTCCAATGGAGGGAATCTCATAGAAGTAGCCTGGAGATATAAGCAATAAACAGTGTGCAAAGATTTGTGTAGTGGTTCTTTACTGATTTATCTATAACATGTTTCTCTCTCTCGTTTTATCATCCAGAAGATAATTTAAAAGCAGTCGTTCCTGTTGAGCTGCACAACATTCGACCAAGGATTTATTAACAAAATCTCTAATCTGAGTTTGATTTGTTTAAAACACTCTAGACAAAACACCTCAGCAGATCCCAAGGGGTTCGAATGAAGGCAACTGGACTTCTTTAGTTTCTTGAAGACGTTTCGCTTAGCAAAACGTCTTCAAGAAACCAAAGAAGTCCAGTTGCCTTCATTCGAACCCCTTTGGATTACCATAACCTGGATTACTGAGAACCTTCACCAGCATATCACCTCAGCAGAGCTTTAAAATGTTATAAGTAGATCTTGTAGCATCTTATTAATCAGGCAACAACGTTTCTATACCTTTATTGGAGCAGGCCATCCACTGAATTGGCCCTTTATCGTAGTTGTGTTGTCCAACTGAGAAGGTAAAAATTCTGACCTACAACACAAAAATTTAAAAACACATATATGATGATGATGTGCATCAGTACTGTTAGACTTTCATGACTATTTATTTATATTTACCACTACCCACTGTGCAAAGACCTAGTTAGGACGTCCTACAGACGTGGTCTGGACCGACGGACTCACTATAGGCATGATCTGCACGTCCATGCAACGTTGGCTGTTTGCATGGTGACACCACAAGTGGATAATGTAACTACTGAGTTGTAATGTAATGTTTGCAAATAAAGATTTTTTTTGTTTGTACACGTGGAACTGATGTAAAATTTATTCACCAACCTAGGGGTCAACTTGGGCTATATCTTATTCAGCTATGCTACATCTACTATTAATATAGTAGTAGCAGTAAATCAAATCAAACTTTTTTGTGAAGTGCTTTTCATACATCAAGTGCAACTCAAAGCACTGTACAATATTAAAAACAACCACACAAGTCGATTACCCACCCCTCCCCCATAGATCAGCATCCAAGATCCCTTCTATATCTCCCTCCTCCCAATCCCATCTCACACACACACACACACACACACACACACACACACACACACACACACACACACACACACACAAGCTAAAATGAAAGGAAAACTGGCTGAGTGCAGATGTAATGGGCAACAAAGAAGACCAAAAAACGCCATCAGAAGGAGCCAACTGCACCGGGAGCAGCAGGATCGGCAGCAGCCTGGGCACCAGCACATGGCACCAAGAGGAGGCACGAGAATCACCCAGGCAGCCACAGCCAACCGCCTCTCCCGGGGCAGCTGGCCCCCACAGAGGAAACACTGGTAAAACTGTAAAATGATTAAGATAACAAGTTAAAGATCAAATTAAGCATAAACACCAGATAAAACACACTAATAAAAGCTAAGTAAAACAAACAAATATATAAAAATAATAAAATACAAATAAGTAATACAGGTTAAAACAAGTTAAAATTAGTGTATAAGAAAGTATATGTCATTTAAGTAAAATAGTAAATAATAGAACACTGATAAAATATATGAAAGATGGTTAAACAGGCTAAAATAGATCAAATTCAGCTATACTAAAAAGGTGAGTCTTGAGCCTGGCCTTAAAAACATGAACAATCTCTGCTGCCCTGAGTAGTAGTAGTAGTAGTAGTAGTAGTAGTAGTAGTAGTAGTAGTAGTAGTAGTAGTAGTAGTCTTTTGAATAACGATAGTTTTCTTGAAGACCCACATCACTGTTAAATATACATGTAATTAGGTTCACTGTATTACGTTTTGAAGTGTGTTTGTGCATTTTATTCCTTTTGTTGTTTCCCCCTCTAGTGGTTTGTTGCCATGTCAGGCTCATTCTTTTTTAATTCATTTATGGTCCTTTGTGACTTCCTGCCTTGTAGCTTTTAGTCCTGTTTTAATTAATTAATGAAACTT
The DNA here is from genome assembly GCA_006937985.1 of Aphyosemion australe. NCBI lineage: Eukaryota > Metazoa > Chordata > Actinopteri > Cyprinodontiformes > Nothobranchiidae > Aphyosemion > Aphyosemion australe. The sequence goes on along the minus strand of SSNS01000168.1, from coordinate 1,408,414 downwards.
TATTTGCTTTTCATCCTCCTGCCATCTTGTCAGTCTGTATTTAACTTTCCATGCAAATCTGTACAATGGCTGTATGTGTAACCCACTGTTCGTACCTTCTTGTCAGAGTTGTATTTCTCCAGTACGAACTGAGCTCTCTCCTCTCCTCCGTCTGTAAACAGCATGATGATTTTGTTGCAGTTTGCCCTGCTGATGTTGGTCTAGTCCAAGAAAACAAACAGAAGTTGTATAATTAATGCTCAAGAGACAAGAAGGAAGGCTTTTGTTCAAGTGGAAATGCATCGGATTAGAAGGTCAAAAGCTTTGGTGGATAGATCACGACATCATTGTGTCTTGGAATACCAACTAGTGCACTCCACATCTTTTGTTTCCAGTATATTTGAAATTTTTGTCATGTAACATGTAAAGAACTGCAACATTTGCCTGTTTTGATCATTCATCTGTTACAGCATGTTTCTGTCATGTCCAAACATGAGATGAAGTAACTCATCACACCAGCAGATGGCGATGAAGACAATGATTTTGAAGCATTTGAACTATGGACCCACCACAGGCAGCATTCGCTCAAACTTGATTAAAACCTTGAGTTCTATCTCTCAGCCACACCAAAGTGACACTTTTTATTTTTTTCTTACCGCATTGAGCTGCTCAAAGGCAAACTCAAAGCCTTTTGTGTAGTTCGTGATTCCTTTGGCTGTGATGTTCTGAACAGCATCTTTCAGCAGCTTTTTGTTCCTCACGTTGGCCTGAACCAGATGGTCGAAACACGCTGTGTTCTTCACCCTGGTGTTAAACTGAGAGGAAAAAAATAGGCAAGAAGTTATGACCTGAGAATTATTCACACTATTCAAGCATCTGTGCATTTATAAAAACTGCAAAGGCATTGCACACACGCACGCACACACACACACATACATTTACACAGCAACACTCCCACCTGGCCTTGGCTGTTATCAGACAGCGGTAAACAGACACATTCATCAAGCCCCACTAATTGCTTCACATCCTTGGAGCTCAACGATTTGGTACCCATGGAAACAAGATTCTGCTATATAAAAATGAGGATAGTCAGTAGCACAATCCTTTATAAAAAGTAGGACCTTTTCCTTTCAACTCCAGAGCTCCTATGTGCACAGCTATAGTACCCGTTAGCCAAACATTTAGCTTGTACCCATGCTCCAAGTTGCACTGATTGTCTATTTTGATTATTTCATACTCTTTAGACTAGCCAACACAAAAACCTTCACCAAGACCTAAAAAAAATTAATGGGATAGTAAGTTTTAAACTTTAAATTCTTGTTTTCTTTTTGAAACATTTCAATGTTTCAGATCTGCAAAGAAATTTCAATATCAGACAAATTTAACCTGATGAAGCATAACTTTGATTTTATTTATAAAGGGTAAAAAAGCTATCCAAACCAACCTGACGCTACATGAAAGTAATTGTTAAGTCATACCTAAACTGTAAATGACTCCATATTTTTGAAAAGTTTAGTTAATTTTTTTGCTAACCACACCCAAGTTAGATTAATATCAGGACTGTAGAGTCTATAAAACACTTTAAAGGTGTATTTTGTAAGAATGACATCATGAGGTCAAATTTGGTTACTGCAGTCCTTTTTTTAAGCAGAAATATTACTTTCTCACTCCCGTTCCGTAAGTTTCATGGCTATTGCCAATTACTGATCAGCACCAGAAGATTCTAGATGACAAGCAAATATGAGTCATACACAGTACGTTGATGAGTAGATAAATACATTGTCATACGTGGTGGTAGCACTCCTGGGTGTTTTCATTAAAGGAAGTAAAACACCACGATTGACTCATTATTCACTTCACACATACATTTCACTGTAATATCAAATTGTTGGCAATTGACAAATTAGCTTGAGGTATTTTTAGAGCAGTTCACCATTAGCATTGTTAGCTCAAAGTTAGCCTCTAGCCTGCTTCACCCGATGTTAGAGTAAAACAAAAAGGTGCCATGGCTTCTTAGGGATACAAGGAATAACTTCTGGGTCGCTCCTGTTTACTGGACTTGGTTCTTTAAACAACTCTGGAACCTTTTGCCTTCCGGTGTATTACGAATGCCTGCGATGCTACGTTAGCTTGCTGCAGATTTACAAACTCACACGGTGTAAACAGTAACTACGTCCCTCTTTCGTTTTTTTTTTAAGTAGAAAAACCGACACTCCCCCAAGTGGGCTGAAAATGAAATCTGTTTCAGTAAAAGCTTCCTTCCATCATGATTGAGACATCAGACTGTTTTTATGATTATTTCACTGTAGAATTCTTACAAATTGCATCTTTACGAAAACCTGACAACATGAAAGAGGCTAAAAGATCTCCAAAAACAACACATCACACAGTCTTCAAAGACAAAAAGACCCATAACATCTGAAGACACTTTTTCACAGCAGTGTATAAGTGTGTCCTTTAAAAAGAGACTCCCAGAATTAAAGTCCCTTTCATAGTGACAAAAGCCAACATGCATACCTCCTTTGGATTTAAAGGAATTATGACACTGGATTAGGTTAGAATGCGTTATGTGAAATTTGCTGACATCACAACAACACATACACAATGTACGTTCACGTAATTAACCAGAGGGCTCATACATCTTCTATCACACAATTTATCAAAAGGCGACGTGAACAAGGTTACGTGAGAAGTGAATGAAGAGAGCACAAAAACAGGGAGGATGGGTATTATTACAGCACCAAAAGGCAAATTTACAAGCAGAAACATAAAGAAAATGTGTCATATAATTAGTTCATGTTCTGCGTTCATCATCTGCTGTCTTGAAGGATTTAGGGTGCGACGGTGGTCTGTCCCATAACTGCAGGGTTGCAGGTTCGAAACCCATTTGTTGCAGTTGTTGTGTCCTTGGGCAAGACACTTAACCCGCCTTGTCTGCTGGTGGTGGTCGGAGGGGCCGGAGGCACCTGTGCTTGGCAGCCTCACTTATGTCAGTGCACCCCAGGGCAGCTGTGGCTACATTGTAGCTCATCACCACCAGTGTGTGAATGGGTGAATGACTGGTTGTGTTGTAAAGCACCTTAGGGGGCTGTAGAACTCTAGAAGGCACTATATAAAAAACAGGCCATTTACCATTTAAAAAAATAAGCTCATTGTGTCAAAATAAAAGAAGAAACACATCATGACTACTGACTAAATACATTTGTGCACTGTGAGGTGGGGTTACAGGCCAAAATACATTTGCTTGCAGCTTACTTCAAATGTCACCGTTTTCTTGTGATCCTACTACAACAGGACTTGTATATATGTACCATTGTTCCAGCTTTAGGATTAGTGATGACTCGGGGAAAGATGGCTAATCCTAACACCCTAATCCCGCCGGAGTCTCTGGCTTGCTCACTGGAGTGACTCCAGCTAACATGGCCGAACAGGCATGATGAGAGAAATGGAAGTTCAGCGAGGTGAGTGGGAAAACAAGAACAAAGGGGGGTGGAAAAGAAATTGAAAAATTGAGACAAATAAGTGGCGGGAAAAATGGCCGTCAGCAATCTTCTGACCTGCCTAGCTGTTGAGGAACAGTGTGAGCATCCTCCGTTATCAAATGCCAACTTGGTCCCTGGGCCACTGTTAATGAGGTTATTGATTTATGGGGAATATCAGAGGCCAGTGATGCAGTGGCAGGCAGCGTCCTCAGGGCCAGACGCACATCGCTCTGTCTTCATGTTGTGTGAATGAGTGAGTCAATGCCAAAGGAGTGACACGAAGCATTAAGGCTTTTGAAACTAGCAAATAATGCAACTGATATGGAGTGGACAAAAAAATGTCAATCAGGAAAATCTGTCCACACCTACTTTTTGTTTTTTATCTGATAAATTACAAAAAAACTGTTCTATCACCTAACTGGAGAAAGAAAAACTTATTTCCAGGGCTCTGAAATTGGGGGGAAAAAAATATATATATATATATTTGTGTGTGTGTGTGTGTGTGTATATATATATATATATATATATATATATATATATATATGTGTGTGTATAAGGCACTAATGGGAGTGATATGTACAGTATATACAGTCACAGTTGAGCTGTACTGGTTGTCTATAAAATAAAAAAATAGGTTGTCTTTATTTATATTAAATGGGAATTTATAACAAATTGAAGAGGTTAATTAATTCCACATATCATACATTTAGCATTTTGATTCATACATAAGATTTCAGGTCAAATTTAATTGCAAAATATTTAGAAATACAAAATATTGCTGATGTAAAATTAAACCATGTTTTACGTCGAAGGCAAATGTGCTTAAAAACACATTTGTTATAGTTATAGTTTGGGGTTATGTAAGGACAATGCAACCGTTGTGTTGTACAGAGGTTTGCAAACCTTGGTTGGACTTTTAGAATGCAATAGTGGTCTTTAAAACTAATCCCAGAGTCATTTTCTTCTGCATTTGAAGTCAAAATTTTGTTTTTGCAACCTTCAAATTGTGTTTTAGCACTTTAATGCATCCCTCTGTGTCTCACATGGATTATCTGCAGGTTTTGAAGCACACAGGAAAGAATAATTAAAGAAATATATAATTTAAAAAGTTACTTTCAACTGAACACTCCCAGTTCCTCACTTTCTGTGAAACACTGACACACACATACACACGCAGGCAAGATGAGTTCCCTACCACCTTCTGATAATTACACATCTTTGTAGAATCACAAGTCCACCATTGAGCAGAATACATTGTGTCAAAGACAAAGAGCCCCTGCAGAGCAGCGGCGAAGCCTGAATGGCTGTTTTTGTGCAAGATGACAGACGACACCTCCAATCTCTATGAAAACCTGTCTCAATAAACACCTCCACAGGTACCCCTCCACACATCAACTAATGTCCTGATTGGGTCTTCCTGAATTTAATCATAAAAGTAGCAGGCCATGAGGAGATGGGAAAGTGTAAAAGGAAAAAGATCACAAGTGATGAGCGAAGAGACAAATAGACATGATGGGATAGAGAGAAAACAGCGACGGGAGGAACGATGGAGAGCTTTAGTGTTGAAACAAAGCAATGAATATATAAGGTGAAAATGCTGAATGGAATTCCATTACTTAATGGTATAAAGGAAAAAAGAATGAACATATAAATGGAGTGATGGATGGCTGTTTCCTGGGTTCACGCGAGTCATGAGTGCAGCTTTAATTTCTTTGGGAGCTTTGGGAATGTTCATCCACACTCGTGTGTCGTTCTGACTCTACAGGAGGGCTGGGGTCACAGTGCAGAGTTTTAATCTTTAGCACCAAATAGAGCTGCAGGTATTTCATTAAAGATCTGTTTCAGGGTGGCCAGACCTGAAAGAAATCCATATTTCATTACGTGTCCTCTATCTCTTCACCTCTCCTGTATGCATATGTCCATGTGGGCATGTGTTGTGTACTTGCAGGAATGTGTAGATGGAAAATAGCATAAGGCACTGAATCAATTATTCACTCTGTCAACAAGTATTCACATCACACTCGCTTTACATCTGGTGACTGAGAAGCTTAATGATACTCACAAAAACCACATTGACATAGTCATCATCAGACAGCGTCTCCAGCATTTCACTGACGGAGGTTCTGATGAGTTTCAGAGTCAAACCAGACACGCTTCCACTCCTAACAGAAAGAAAGAGGGAAAATATTACAATAATGTGACAGCTTCTCATTCAGGACTAGCCCGGTTCTTTAACGGTGAGATTATACTCAGCGTAACACAGCTTTGGCCTAAGGAAATACATGTCATGTCATTATGTATGAAATCTAAAAAGGCTTTCTCATCATGAGGGGAAATAAAAACCTGCAGATCTGTTAGAATACTGAGATACTCACGCATCCACAAGGATCAGCATGTCTTTGGGTGAGGCAGCTCCTTGGATGTACCTCAAATTAAAACAAATATGTACATAATTGTATTAATTTTTTTAATGAGAAATGCACTGTACTTTACAATAGGGTATTAGGGACACAGAAAAAAATAGGAATTTTTATTTTTTGCTTGTGTTTTTTTCCCCCAGTTTTGAGATTAAAGTCAAAATTGTAAGAAAAACTGTAAAATAAAAATTATTTTAAATATTTTACTGTATTATCACTCTTTGAGAGACAATATTGACTTTTTCCCACATTATTCATTGCATTTTGTCTGTTTTCTTGACATTGAATATTTTTGTCCTTTAGATTGTGCATTTCCTTTCCTCTGATTGGCCCTAATAGGCCTTCATGCTAATTAATATAGTGAAAGTCTCTTATTTTATTATGTTTGTACCTGTATTTATTTAAGGCATGCATAGTCTAAGAAGAAGAAATGAAATTGTTCTCAAATTTTAACAACAAAATTACTTTGTGTACATTTAAATGATGAGTTTTTGACTTGAATATATATTTTATTGTTTTTGCAGTAGATAACATAAATACTAAGAAAACAGCAATGCAATTTGTGAAAGACAATGCAAATAAAACTTGAGGAAATGTTTTCCATAGTAAAAGGTACAATTGAGATATATATATATATATATATATATATAAAAGTTGCTTTTGGAAGTTGAAGCATTACTGGTCTAGAGGAGATAGGCTTTTCCATGACTCTATTTATATAATACATTCAATAAAGTTGGTTCTAGTTACAGACAACAAACCCCAAAACATAATTTTGTTATTTGTTAATAAAACTGAAATTAAAAAATCATAAAATGCTTTTTACCAAACCTAAACAAAGACCCATCTGTTAATTATACCACTTTTCTTACCACGGTCTTCTACGGACATCGTATAAATCAATTTTGCTGGGTGTCTTTCGAGCATCCATCCATGGAGAGGCTTTAAAATAGATCACAAACATGATTAGATATTTGTTATAATTAAAGAAAATAATCACCACTGCTTATTTTGGTCTCATTTCTGACACATTTGATTGCAAGACTGAAAAAAACTGTGGCAATATGCAGCATCCAATTCAGCTGAGCGGTGAGTCACTGCCAGACATGATAAGCCACATTTTATAACCACAGTTGGCATTCTGGATAGATTCCTAAATTCATCACATCATCCACACCACGACATGGTTTTCGCTCACAACAACTACTGAGAGGAAAACTGGAGGGAATTTGTGCATTTACCCAAGAGAAAGTATGCAGAGATCTAGCTTTCTACCTGCATACTATTAAGGAGGGGCATTGCATAAACAAGATACATGGGTGTGTGATTGCCTTTCATGCATGCTGAGAGGTTAAAAAAGAATAAGAAAATAAATTCAGAGGGAAAGTCAAACTAAACTGGAGTTTCCTTGCAAAGTCAGAAGTGATGAATTTCTTGCATAAGTCACAGGGCTTTGCCTTTATGTTGCTAGTTTTTCAATTTTGGGAAGGATTGGCAGTCTATGGGACCTAAGTTGGGATGGATAGCACACAGAAAACTTGGCATGCTCAAATTAACACTGTCAGAATTGATTTAAACACTTTTAAAGTGTCTATATGGGTCCACACCAGTAACTCTGTTTGGAGAGTTGGTACTTTAACTCTGATTTTGTGTCAAAAACCAACTCTTCTGGAGCTAATTTAACACCGGTGTTAGAACTCTAACTCTAAATGGTTTTAGTGTGTACCATGCACCACTTTTTTATTATTATGGCACAGCAGTCCCATTCCTTTGACCAACCTCCTCACTTACGGAACAACATGACACAACAAGTACCGCCACATTTGCAAAAATGAACGAAGAAATAACTAAGAACAACACAACCCCCCAAAAATAAATATGCATAAACACCCCCAAATAGAACAAACTAACTAAAAACATGACTACCCACAATGCACCTCGCCCACTGCAGCCAATCGGTCTCTACCAGTCCAATGTTGAGAATAAAGGGGTGGAGTTTGCGATTTAACTCTGCAGGTGTTATAGCCGCTGTGGGAGTTCAGAGATATTTTGTCCAAAATGACACCTACAGAGTTAATTAGGAAGCACTCCTCTTTAACACTCGGGTTTGACGCTCATGTCAGTGTTACATAGCAACTATATAACTCTTTTTAGTGTTAAATTGGACCAACACCCCAAAATTACCACTTTTAAATTTGCTGTGCAGGCAACAACAAGAATCAGATGCTTCAAATGTGACAAAATAACAATAAAAGCAAAATCAATTTCAAACAAAATTAGACATAGCTAAGACACTTTCAGTCTAAACTGCAACAGGAAAAGTCCCATGAATTAGCCACACAAAGTGCTCTAAGTAGCAAGTCAATGTGATTCCAACTGAAGACAAGCACACTTTGTCTCTAACTGAGACACTGGCCTTATAAGCCAGTAACAGATAGGCATGTCTTTTTCTGATGCTGATTAGTGATTGGCTGACCTTTATTCATTGTTTGGTATCGTTTTACCTGGGAAATAGCGAGCCAGGCCTGTAGCACTGCCAAACACTTGCCATAGAAGTGTTGGGTCATCTTCTCTATTTTTTTTGAAGATTTCCTCCAGTGCTTCGGTCCAGTTGAGTTCATTCAATACAATGGTGGCTGGAAATAAAAAATAAAAAACCACATATACATAACTGTAGGATATGCACACAGAAAAATACACTAAATAGGGTACGTTGGCTTTGTCTCTGTAGCTGTTCCCTAGAATGGTATGGACATGGTATCTTACACAATAGTACAATGTTTCACCTTTTGCTTTTAACTTTAAAAGTACACTTTGGCACCCTTAATTGCCTTTTATCCACAGTGCCAGCCCTTCTTAGCCTAAAAATCTAGACAGACAGTAGCCTAAGCAAAAATGATTTAGCATTGCATGTCGGTCTAGCCACACTTCATAGGAGCCTCAGCAGGCTAGACCACTCTTCCGTATATTCCGAGCTCTGTCTATGGGTCGTGGCCAGAATATGTATCCACATACATAGGGTGGCTTGCCAGGCTAATCCCTTCTAGGATATAGCTAGGGATGTATGACAAGGTACTTTTAAGTTGAATGGATATTTCAAGGGTTTATCACCAAAATAAACGCATCGCTCCATTAACTGCCGCACTGACAATGCTATTTGAAATGCTGAAATGCCCTTACAAATGTCTTCCTTGCCTGGCTGATAAAATATAATTTGTATAAACTACTGCTAATGTGAGCATCTCCAAGTAAAATCAATTTGTCAAATTATTCAAATGGTCCCTGCTGCTGCCTGTGATCTGATTGTTTTGTTGCACCGCTCTGCAATCAGCACAGTTTAGAGGCCATCAGAATGCCACTGGGAAGAGTCAAAGACATGTGGTCATCCCAGATTAACACATTCATTAGGATTCACACAGAGACTCACTCAGCGTCAGCCCATTTGCTCAGCAGGACATGTGAGCAAATATTTGTCCAGCACACTAACGGGTGTCTGTGTTTAGCCAAAAACACAAAGGCATAGCATTCAAGCAAGTCTAATGGCTCTGCTTTGACATGAAACAGTTTTACTTCAACAGTGTTTAATATTTGAAACACCCACTTGCTTGCATCTGTGTGTGTTTGTATTAGTGCATGCACGTGATTGATCGTGTATGTTGTGAGAGGCAACAGGCATTATGGATGTAATGGCACAGCACCCAGACAGTTTAGAGCCACATAACCCTGACGGAGATTGATGGAGGCTCAACATGTGCTGCCCTAACTCAATCTTTCCTTTATTTTCTCTGTCAACTGTTTTTTTTTTTGTCTCCCGTTTCTTCTTCTGCCCTGGTAATATCTCCTAAATGTGCTTTTCCATGTGTGTGAGGAGGTAAGGTGGTGCGATGCATGTTTCTATGCAGGAACGATGCATATTTGAAACACGTCGGCATCCTGTATTGAGTGTGATGCTGCTCATTGATGTGCAAAGCAAACGCTGTTCATCTGTGTACGTGCCTCTTGAGGGTAGAGTTAATGAAGGCTTGGTTGCCAAGTGTGCATGCATTTCACTATGAAAAGACCTTGCAGTGTTTCTGTGGTGCAATTAGCAATGCATTTCACTCATTAGGCAGGGATTTTTAAAGGAGAACGCGCACAAATGACATAATGGCCTTTGTTATTAGATACTAAGAAAAAATTGGAAGCTTGTGTACATTTGTTGAGACGGGATTGGGGGAAAGATGTAGAAGGAAATGCATTTAAACTCATTAAACAATTTCGAGAGACAGATGACACAAACATAATTTGGAATGAATCATCAAAGCAGATTGTTACATAAGTTTGGGATAAAAAAGACCATATAATATGGTTGTTTTGTGCCTCCATTGGTCCTGAGTGATTACTATTATTTAATCAGCTAAACTGCACTGCCCCTGCACAGATAAAATACATCCTCCAGCTTTCCATACCTGACACTAATGAGTTTGTTGGCCCCACTTAGAATGAGCTTGATGCAGCATTTAATTTAAACATATAATTCCATCTGATTTGGACTTTGAAAGGTATGAAAAATAACACAGATCTACAAAAGTTGTAAAATTTATTTTTCTGATTAAGGCCTATTAAGCATTTAAATACACTACCCGGCCAAAATGTGGACCGCCTTTAGCTTTGACTACAGCACACATTCGCTGTGACATTGTTTTGATAAGCATCTGCAATGTCACCAGATGTATTTCCATCCAGTGTTGCATTAATGTTTCACCAAGATCTTGCATTGATGATGGTAGAGTCTGACCGCTGCACAAAGCCTTCTCCAGCACATCCCAAAGATTCTCAATGGGGTTAAGGTCTGGACTCTGTGGTGGCCAATTCATGTGTGAAAATGATGTATCACGCTCCCTGAACCACTCTTTCACTATCTGATGAATCCTGGCATTGTCATCTTGGAATATGGCCGTGCCATCAGGGAAGAACAAATCCATTGATGAAATAACCTGGTCATTCAGTAGATTCAGGTAGTCAGCTGACCTCATTCTTGGAGCACATCCTGTTGCTGAACCTAGACCTGACCAACTGCAGCAGCCCCAGATCATAGCACTGCCCCCACAGGCTTGTACAGTAGGCACTAGGCATGATGGGTGCATCACTTCATCTGCCTCTCTTCTTACCCTGATGCACCCATCACTCTGGAACAGGGTCCATCTGTTAAACCAATAACCCAGTTTGTCTTTAGAGATTTATTTTTGATTATTTATTTTTTTACATTGATCTGAAGGTCTGCTGTTGAATGCTCACCCCAAACACGATTCTGATTTCAAAAACTTACCATCCACTGCATCAAGTATAAGCAATTTTCTTCAGCTGAGTTATATTTGGAACATTTAGATATCAAATTGGAGAGCTGAGCCTTCAATAATGTATGAATCCTCAGTCTATTTTTTCCTGCTTCTGCATGTGTGGCAATATCTCCCAATTTCACAGACACACACTTGGGTTGTCATTCACATTTTTGCAATATTCATTCATTCTCTCATTTTTATCAGCATTAAATCCAGTATGACTCTACTTTTATTCTAAGATATCCCATCTACCTCAGGCCTAAACCTTAGCTAAACGTGTTTGCCATTCCAATTTTTGGGTACGCACGCATGGACAGAAAAAAAGTTGACTTCATCTTGGTTTGATCAGAATAAAGGTTTCAGAACCACAGAGTTTCTATGCATACTCATTACTAGCAACCTATAAACAGCATCCATGAGAAAGTGAGTGTGATGACTCATGGCAACCAGCCCAGATTAGAGCCACAAAGGTATCTAAGGCAAAAAACAACAACAGCAAAGTCACAGCAAGTTCAACAGCATGCCACAAACAAACTTGAAGTTTGACGGATACCATTCCCTGACATCCATCCATCAATGTGTCCATTTCCTCCATTCCCACCTTTAACCCAAACACATTCCTGTCTATCTGGGGTCAGCAGAAACGTTTTACAAGTAACCTTGGAACCAGACGGTTCCCCAGCAGGTTGAGATCCATGCCGAGGAAAACGCTCCATCCTACTGCCTCTTTGCTGATGCAAATTCCACAACACACAAATGACTTCCTTGATCTGAACACAAACACACAGAGATTCAGTCCCACGTGAGCACTCTGAAACGCACGAGTCGATGAGGAACACTGCACTGCCTGGTGGGTAAACTATTCTGGAGCCAGATTCATGTAACAGCAGCTCAGTGGGAGCCAGTGTTGTGGTGATTATATCATGGAGAAGAAACACTAACCCCCCCAAGCTAAAATTAAAGAGCATCAGCTCAGAACTTAAAGCATGAAAAGTGTTACTTTTTTTAAAGGGAAGGATAGTTGTACATGTACAGAAGCCCTGGTGCATGGTTGTGATTTTCAGCGGTCACTGACATTCAGCCTGAGCCGTGCTAATGTCAGAGAGACTCGGGAGGATCCAATTATTCAGAACTACTCATGGTAAATGTCAGCACATTATGATAAAATGATCAGAAATCTGATTTTATAACAAGCTGGCAACAACATGGACTAAAAAATCTACTACTACTAGGGATATTATCAGTCTACCATTAATATCGGCATTAAAATTTCATATAGTAAATTATCAGTATCAGTTTTCAGTCTTTTAACGACACAGCCTTTACATACCGGGCACAAATTATACTTAAAACTCTTCAGCTACTTATCCTCTCTCTCAAAATGTCAAAATGTGACAGATCTGAGATATTTTAGTTTGTCACAATTTAAGTAGAAATTTGCCCCGTGTAGTGACAAGCGACTAAAATAAAAACAAGAATCTTCACCCAAGGCTTGCTTTTCTTATCTTTATAAATGTTTCATCACCATAGCTGCAATATCGGTAAATATCGGCATCGGAAATTAAGAGTCAGACAATATCGAGCATCCCTATCGCTACCAATTTTTTTCCCCCACAAATTTTCTATCTGTGAAAAAAGTAAATAAAGTGCAGTGCACACAGTCCTTACTGCATCTGAGTAGATTTGATCAATTATTATGAATAAAGTCTTTGTAATATAAAATCTGGACCACTATCAGCAGGTTGAATCACTTGTAACTCATTGATAAGAAAGACCCCATTCTGTATGTTACAAGGATGCTTTTACTTTCAGACACAGCAGAGACAAACTATTCAGCCACACAAAATGTAAAACAAAAACCTCACACATCAGTATTATTATAATTTATTCCCTACCTTACTGCTCAAACATTTCTAATTCAGGCTTTCCCGAAGCAGCTGCAGGCACATTAGCTCTCTTGTCACTTTTATTTTGCACATGCATGCAGAATATATGAGCTAAATATGATCCATGCTCACTCAGTTAATGTTTATACATGCTGGAAGCAGACTGCTGTTTTAGATCATGAACACAGCTGATTAGTTTGATTTAGTGATGAACCGCTCCTGTAGACACTAATGAAGGCTGAGGAGACATTTCAGCAGTTAGATTAAGGTGTTACCCCGACTGCACACTGGAAGCATCAGCGTCGCGGAACGGCAGCGGAATGTTTAATCGCAAGTTTCACTGCTTGCCAGTGCACACCGGGTGAATCTCAGCCGCACTCCTCGCTGGACTCGCGAGATCACAAAATCCCTCGAGACTTCAAAGGTCACGGTTTGTTTATGCCATCCGCCATTAAACCAGAAAGAAGGAAGTCTCGTTTGATATCGCTGTTTGATGTCATATATAATGCTGTTCCTCTCCACTGCCAGGATTAAACTCATGAAGAACACACTGTTGCACTTCCTGAACGATGCGGTAAGTAAATAAGCCGTGAGGTTACACGTATAGATGTAATCCACATAGATATAAAATCGCATCGCTGCAATAGACTTTTATACTGAAAATTACTGGGCATTTTACACTGAAACCGAGTGTGATTTCCTGTCTAGCCCTATGTTAACTGCGGAAATTGACGCATCCCAGAAGCGGCACGCGGCAAAAGTAGAACTCGATCCCATCTTTAGCGGCGCGGCACGATGTGCCGCTTCTGGGACGCGTTTGAAAATTGCCGCGTCGCGGCTGGTTTGTGTCACCCCCATAGACTATAATGGATTCTATTTGAAGCAGCGACATTCCGCTGCCGTTCCACGCCGCTGATGCTTCCAGTGTGCAGTTGGCTTTAAAAAGACGAACGCACAGAGATGAGATAAGTTTCACTTTTGGTTCTACTAATGAAACACTAGGGGGTGCTAAAAGCAAGCCAAAACCGCATAGAAAACTGGAGCCTAAGGTTGTTTATAAGTGGTCAGACCATGGCAGTAATGTGGTGCAATCATGTTCTTTTTACAAAAAAATAAGTGATGACAGTACAAAGTGGGTAAGGGTGCAGTCGCTCCTAAAGGTGTCTGTCCTTGTGTCCCCGTGAACGGTCTGGTGATCTGAGCTCCAGATCTAACGGAGAGAAGCTCCTGGAGCTCTGCATCGCTCCACTTTATCATCTCAGCTGATTCTGTTTACAAAAGCAAAACTTATGCCGGCCGCTTTAAATTCATCATCATGACACCACTCTTTGCTGGGTCAAGGCGTAATATGCATTCACAAGTCCGGCATTGCGGCAATATTACCACCAAGCGTGGCGGCATGAATGCCGCAAAATTCCCGCGTCACCATGCCGCCACGGCGCTTTCATAAGACACACAGTGGCAACAATATTACACTAATTTGCCGGCATGGTGTGACGTAGATCTGTCAGGCTTTTCAAATCCTAGAGTTACACTGTCTATTTTCTGATAAATATATGATATTGTTGCATTAATATATATATATTTTCTTTATAGCAATATTTCTAAAATGTTTTTATTTTATTTTGCAAACATATTTACTTAGAAAATGATCTAAAATAGATCATTGTCAGATAGTGGTTTCAGATAAATGATGGCTCTTACCTGGAAAATAAAATGCAGCATAAACTTCTATTAAATGATTATTAAAGTATCATCTCCTCAATGCTTGTCTGAGGCAACAAAGTTGTATCCTGGAGAGCATCCAATGTTTGCTACAGGCACAATCTGTTACCAACATCTCATACTAGTTTGGTGTGTGTGTGTGTGTGTGTGTGTGTGTGTGTGTGTGTGTACTCACAGCCATCATAGATGTCAGTGGGAATGTGGACAGCCGTGTGGTTGTGATCTGTCAGGCGTTTAAATGATGGATCCTCCTTAAAGTCTGGCCGAATCCTGTATTTTCTTCCCTCTGTCTCATTCGCATCCAGCTGAGAAAAATAAAAGAAAAACAAAGACAAGATGAATCCAGCACAGCCCAGGTTTCAGATATTACACCCAGCTCTTTAGCTTTGATTTGCTGGAACAGAGCCAACAATAAATACTGTGTTAGTATTTCTGACAAGACTTGATCTAATGGCGATCTGACTACTTACCCTTAAAAAATCCTGTCAAACATAATGACACCATTAAAGAGAATCCCCCACCCTTTATGCTGGCTTTAAAAATGAAGCATTATCAACTCCTTGAAAGCCATCATGCCTTTTTCTATTATATCATCATCACTTGGGAGGAGGAGCAGCAGACAGTGACACCTTTCATATGGAGATTTGAAACTCCTGCTGCTCCTTCGTCTATTTACATCAATGAGCACGGCAGAGATGGGACGATATACGGCGAAATGCAATGATGAGATATGAAAGAATTCAGGGCTTAGAGGTAGAGAGGTGTCGGCAGAGAGAGAGAGAGAGAGAGAAAAGCAAGGGGGAGGGTATGGTGTGAACACTTGCTTCCTAATAAAGCAACAGCGTAGCCAGCTCATACATCTCATCTGTCAATTAGAGGAGAAACATGGCAGAGACCTCTTCACCTGTGAGAGGGTAGGAGGAAAGATGACAGAGAGGAAGCTACATGGGAAGAAAAAGGTAGAGGAGAAAGAAAAAGGAGGGAGGGTTAATGCAGCAAAACGCTGAGGCAATGATAGAAAGAAAAGGTAAAAAAAATGTGAGTGTGGTGATAGTAGAAGTAAAATAAGGGACAGGAGGGATGATGAGTCAGTGAAAAGGAAGAGGCTGCATAGTAAATCCTTATTACTGGCCTTCATCTAGTTCTATCTGTGTGCTTAAATAAGAGAGCAAAAAAAACACTTACATTGTCTTTTGAATTGTAGTAGGCAATTTCATCATCCTGGATGCAAGATAAAAAAAAAAAACATATTTGACCTATTAGATGCTTTGAGAAGTGGCATGATGATGTTTATCCATTTCTTTAAAAGTGTTTTCTTTCTGTATTGTAGGCAACATAATTAATTATTCAGTCTGTGGTCATAATAATGTTGGTCTGTTCCTTCCAGTGAAATTCTGTTGGTTTTCCTACATATGTGCTTGTGCACCAGCGCATTTTCTCCTCATTACCAGAACAATACGGTTATTCACATCTTAAAAAGGTATCTGTGTATTTTTCCTGACCACAACACCCCCCCATCCCCTAATAAAACTTTCCACCATCATGCCTCTTGAATCTCGAGACATAATGTTTCATAACACGGCGCACAATGGGCAATAAAGCATGATTAGGCAATAAAGATGTGATTATGGCTCTATTTGGCAACAGAGCCTTGAGCTCTGTTTATGCCAGGCATCTGCAAATAGATTACATCTATTCAGACAATGAAGCCAATGCAAATCCAGGCCTCATAACTGTTTGTGTTTCATTTTTTTTATTTTATTACCTCAAACTCATCTTTCCACACGTGTTCCATCTGGAATACTTCAGCAGCTGTGGCCAGTTTCTATGGAGAGAACAGCGACAAGGGGTTTAGATTAGAAACTGCCCTAAGTCTGTTTACTTCGTTGCATCTGTCTAATTTTAGAAAACTTGTGCATCAGAATTCATCCTGGAGACAAAGACATGATCATAGTTTCAGTTGCAAGAGTGTTAAACCACAGGGCTTCCACAGTCTTTGCAGCACTTTCTGCCCACTAAAGGCCACGAGGCAGAATGTCAGAATGAAAAGGTTGGAACACAGGAAAAAGTGCATGTGTGTGTGGGTGTGTGCGAACAAAAAGAGTGTGAAACAAAGAGTGAAAGAAAGGAAGAAAGGTTCAGCACTGAAGAAAAAATGGCGGATTACCGGATAAAGTCAAGAGCAAATGGATTGCCAGGTGAGATGGTGTCGATCAAATTTAATCTTGCTGAATAACAAAGGGATGTATGCATTAGTAACGTCAGCTTTTCTGCATAAATCAGCACAAATATACACAGACAAATAGAATATAGAGTGGATGTGTAGCAGAAATGCAAAGGTAAGTAAAGGTAAACTAACAAATTAAAAATAAAAACTTTTTGTAAAAGTTTTGCATATCGCCCTTGTGGCAATTGCATCCAAACGCACAATCATGACAAAGCTTTAGGTGTTTTAACTTGATAATTTTGAAAATCTGATGACATATTTGTTTGTTTATACTAAAAAGAGATCAAATGTTAAATGACCTGGACTTGCATATAACCTTTCTGAGTCAGAGGACTCCAAAGCGCTTTACATTAGTTACTCAACGACTGATACAAGCCTGGGTTCAAACCTACAACCTACCAGTTACAGGGCAAACTCTTAACCCCTGAGCCACTGTTGCCCAAATTCAAAGTGATTCATAATAAAGAGCTCTGAAATCTGCATCATACTATTTATATGTGAAGCAATGTACTCGTACTTGCATCCAGTTTAAGAACTGATTTATTGATAGTGATACCATGCTGCAGCTATTATTAAATAACTAAAGGCATCCAAAGTAATCTGCTTCCTTTGTACATACTTTAAAATACCCCCAAAACTATACAGATTCCTTTAATCTGCCTCTGTTGGTCTGTGCGCAGGCAGACACAGAAAGTAACAACAGGAAGGCCAGGTTTTGATTAGATGCTTATGCTATGTGTAATTTAGTGTTTTTTCCCTCCCCAAATGTGGAAGCTGGAGCGTATCCTTGTGCCTGCGACCATGAGTCTGCTGTCGACGATGGTTCCATTCTTGATCAACAGTGCCATCTCTTTGGCCTCCAGTTCTGGGCTTAGTTCCAGAGCCGTCACCAGCTAAATATACAGCCCACTCCAGCCATAAACAAACATACACGCTACCAGGCCAACACAGAGTAGTGATGATAAAATTATTATGCATGATGCACACACGGCGCACAAATACAGCAAGTCTTCTGAATGAGCTCCAAATCATGTTTCTTGGATATGAGTTTTGTCAATTACTCGACATTCATCGCTTCAAAATCTGTAGTACTTTGATCATTTTAATGTTTTTGTTCCTTTCTTCTGCACACACACACGCACGCACGCACACACACACACACACACACACACACAACTAAAGGCATTCTTTTGAAATATTCAACTATAACCTATACAAACATATATTAGGGCTGGGCGATAATAAGTATCACGGTATATTGAGGAGTTCACCTCGATAACGATAAATGGACGATAATTACATGTATGCACAAAACCAAAAGTTGTCCACTAGATGGTGCTCTCACGTGTATTACACTGGGTGTTTCTCAATCTCAAGGAACCTTGCCTTGATGCCTTGGTCCCGCCCCGGTTGCCTAGGAGATATGTCATCAGGAACCGCCAAGGCGTGTTCCAATCTGTTCCAATGTTCATGTGCTTCCAAGGCATCTGTCCTCCGTTTGTTAGCCGTTTAGCTAATTGAGCAAGGATACACGAGAGGTGCCTTATTGCCTTCTCTTGGTCAAAAATTTCCCATAATGCAGTGCGGTATTTTCAAACAGATCTGATTAGGAACCGGCAGCAGCTACTTCAAGGGCAAATTTCCAGTTTAAATGTAAGTCAACTAATTGTAGCTATTAGGTTATATGTAAAATGTTTATTTAAATCCAAACCAGTTATCTATGCTTGATTAGTTGCTTAGTAGTTGCAGCTTTGGTGGCTAGCAGGTACTAACTCACTTACACATTTGATTTAACCAATATATACACAATTAAAAAAGTAAAAGGCCCGATATTAAATCTTAACATTACTATGATGGGAGGGACATCAACAGGGCACATAAGCAGGGGGCGGGCTCTGGCCAGCCGCAGTCACGTGGGACAAGTCTGTTCCATTTAACCGTTTTCTTTGACCAAGGAAGGACAGTGTCCTTGTAAGCAAGGCGTCTGGCCGGCAAGGCAAGGCGAGGTTCCTTGAGATTGAGAAACACCTATTGAGTCATGTTGTCATGTGACTTGAGGTGGTACAGCTCCTTAAAGGGACAGAAACATCACCAACATACACACATCAGTTTTTTCCCCCACAGATTAAAATCCCTTCTATACCCACCTCTACACACACACACACACACACACACACTTAAAAGCTACAATGAAAGGACAACTGGCTTAGTACAGATGAAACAGGCAACAAAGAAGAAGGAAACGGCATCAAAGGAGCCACCTGCTGGTGGTGGTCGGAGGGACCGGTGGCGCCGGTGCTTGACAACCTTGCCTCCATCAGTGAGCCCCAGGGCAGCTACATCTCCTGTAGTTCATCCCCACCAGAGTGTGAACGTGTGTGTGCATGGGTGAATGACTGATTGTGTTGTCAAGCACCTTGGGGGGTTCTAGGACTCTAAAAGGTGCTGTATCAAATAAAGGCCATTTACCATTTCTAATATTTTGACAATGTTTCGCCAAATTGTACTAAAAGAGCAACACTCAAGGAAAATAAAGAATATTTAGTTCATCAGTGTGCTGAAAAGACTACTGTAGGGCTTGAATGATAAAGCGCACCTCCGAATGAAGCTAATAAAAAAACAACTGAAAAAAAAAATCTGAAACAGACTAAACTGTGATAACTGCATTCTCCTTAAAATGTGATCTATATTTTGTTTTATAACAAAAAGCCTATTTGTGGTCATAGTACATATAACTAAAGGCATTCTTTTGAAATATTCTACTGTAACCTATCAGGCTGAAAAACTACAGGTTATAATAAACATTCAACATTTGGCATTCTTTTATTGACGAGCCACACTAAGAAAACAAAACATGACATCTAATTGAGTATTTGTGTTTAAATCATCGTTGTCTACTTTAACCAAAATAATCCTTTATTTTCCAGACGAGCAGGCCCATTTTAGAGCTATAACAACCCTGCAGTGCCACATTCAGATGATGTAACTTTGCCAGGTGATACTAAATCCAAACCTGTCTTCAAAATACATTCAGTCTGATACAAGTTACAGTAGAAGCAGAGGCACAATATAAAACAGTCTCCTGACACATTATTGACGTCAGTGATGTAAAAAGATGGAACGATGAGTAAACTCAGCAGCTGCTCAGCGCCTGACACATCGGTTTTACACAATTTGTGAAACAACAACAAAAAGAATAATATAGGGAGAAAATACAAAAAAAACCCCTATATCCATACATTGACTGTATAAGAACATGCAAATGCACACACACATACACATGCTTCTCAAGAGAGTAGACCGACAGGCTTGTTAAAAATTCATGACAGAGCTTTGACGAGGCTCCTCTCCCCTGTGGGAGATGTGGGGGAGGGTGAGGACGAGTGTGTGAGGAGAGATACCTAACTATCCTCCTATTCTTTTCTGTATCCTGGCATCTGCACATAGATATTATCAAACTGCAAAAAAAAAAAACTCTCTAATAAACAGACAGCCCGTAAACTCCAGACTCCTGATTTGATAAGTGACAGAAAGCCTCTCTGATCTAGAATAGTTCATTACAGAAAAACTGCAAGTTGCTGCTTCTGCCAATTGATTAAAAGTTGGATGAAACAAATTCAGAACTCCAGTGTTTAACTTAATAGGAGAGTATAACAGTCTCAGTAGATTGTTTGATCTAACTGCTCATTAGTCTTCTTTTTACTTTTTATGGAAGCTCTATGCAATAATGAGTCCAGTACTTTGGTTTAGGACCCTGGAGACCTGAGGAGAGCCATTGTGACATGAAGGCTGCATGTACACAAGGACACTGGGCTCTGGGTTTATGATAGGATGGCTGAGTAGTTTAGGAAATGAGGTGGTTAAGGTAAAATTGATGACAGAGAGGTAAAAAGATTCTTTAAAGAGGTCATTCGCTCATATTTTTAATACATTTGCAGTGGTCTATAGTAGGAATGAATGCCTTGTAAGTCGTACTCTGGGGAAAAAAACTCTGGTGCGCCTGTTTCAGCACAGAGAATTCAGCCAAAGTAGCTTCAGACAGCAGGATTTGGACATCTCTCCTCTGATTGGATAACAGCAACGTGACTCTACCACTGACTCTGTTTCCTCTGCAATGTTGATGTTTTAGCTTCACAAATAACACAAGCCTGGAGGAGTTCTGCTGTGTGGTGGAGTTGCTAATGCTAACAGTTAACAGCTAACCAACAACAGCCTTCCACTTTGTTACGTTCATTCTGTGTTTTTTAGCCGATTTAAATTTTTTGTGCTTCTCCATAACACACAGAGTAAAAAGAGGTTGTTTTTACCTTTGCCAACATGTTTCAGCATCTACTGATGCCTTCGTCAGAGCAACACACTTTTAACTCAACTCAACTTTATTCATATCGTGCAATTACACAACCTGTGTTG
Organism: Aphyosemion australe; assembly: GCA_006937985.1. NCBI lineage: Eukaryota > Metazoa > Chordata > Actinopteri > Cyprinodontiformes > Nothobranchiidae > Aphyosemion > Aphyosemion australe. The sequence continues at coordinate 1,386,967 of SSNS01000168.1, read as the reverse complement.
ACCAGAGTGCTGCACAAGCGGTGGTGTAGTCTACATATTGGTGGTGTGTGTGTGTGGGGGGGTTACCTCAGCCTCTAAAATGTCCTGATGTGGCCCTGGATGTGGGACTGACTTTTGAATTGTATCACATATCACATGCTTATGAATTATTTCTTTATGAAGGTAAAAAGGTGTAGTATACATCTACCTACAATTTTTTAAACTTTGTTTAGTTTTCTTGTTTTTATTTGAATATTTTCCTATCCTGCCTGTCTCTGCTTCTCCTCTCCATCCACCAGAATAAACCGTCTCCTGGCTTCCTACTCTTTTACACCTCATAAGTTACTTTTTAACTACGGTAAGCAGTTCAAATTAATCTACTGAAAAATAGTGGATGGCGCGCTGCGCGGGTGAGGTGAAATCATCAGAGCACGGGTGATGCGCTCCGCAGCAGCTCTCCAGCACTTGCAGCAGCGTCAGACATGAATAAAATACACAAATAAACGACAGAAAACACCAGATTAGCAGTGCGCTGTGTTAGTGAGCAGTCTCTGGGAACAAAACCTAACAAAACCGACCAATCACAAGCATGCATTCATTCTCCGTCTCGTTCAATGGATGTTTAGAAAAGTGGACTCCATTCGTCCTAATAAGCCTGTCGGCGAGCCCCCGCAACCTACACTGCACGTTACGTATCATTGGTCATTTTTAAGTGGTTATACGGAAATTCTTCAGCCTTTCTAGTGGTTATACGGCGTATATCTGCGTATCACGTAGACCACTACAAGATAACATCATAAAAACTATAAGAACATTTAAAGAGCACAGAAACGATACAATCAATTTTAAAAACATGTTAACTTGAGATAAAAGCCAAAGAATGTAGATGAGTTTTTAAACGTATCTTAGTTAGCCACTGAGGTAGCCTGTCTAATATGAAGGGGAAGATGGCTCCACAATTTGGGAGCCATCACAGCATTAGCTCCATGTCCTCTATGCACCAACTTCATCTTCAGAGTCACCAGACGTTAATCACTCTGACTATAGTGACCTGGCATAAGGCTGTAGTAAGGCCTTCAAATATGGTGGACTCTGGCCATGTAATGCTTTAAAGGTTAGTAAAAGGATCTTAAAACTTTAAAAGTTAAACAGGTTGACTGCCTGCTACATTTTGAGGTGTCTTTTGGATTCTGCCTGTGCCTGGTGCTGTGCAGGCTTTATAGAGCAAATCGTATTATTTTCTTAACTTGGTGGATAATGTTAACATCTACATTAATAATTCAAGCTATCATGAAAGTTATATTAAATACAAAATGCTCTTGAAGACAAAACGTCTGTTTAAAATTTTCACTCCATTTTATTATTTTCATGCTGTAATTAGTACATTATACCTTTATAAATTAAGATTTAATATACATTTTATTTTGTGGTAAACAATAAATCTCAATGTTGACTATTGAGTAAATTAAATAAATGAATGAATGAATAAATAAATAAATAACACAATTGTAATTTTTGGAAGGAAAATTAAAACTTCAGACTAACTGATCAATCGATGCAATGGTCAATAGAACAATCTGTAGAACATAATGAATGGAAGTCCCTCTGATGCACATGCATCACTCACTGTTACGTGCACAGAGATGAATGAACTGCCACCGGAGGTTAAACCCGAGGTTGGAGCCCCACACAGAGGCATCTCTGCCTGACTTTCACCATCTTATTGCCATGCTGCCAGGGCAGCCCACCAAGCATTTAGTGAGAAAGCAGAGCACAGCTTAAAGGATAGACAGGGAAGATGAGACGAGCTCTGCTAAAGCTCACAGAGCATCTCAGACTCTGTGTGTGTGTGAGTCTGAAGGCTTCACACACCTAAAATCAATGACCAATTTAGAGCACACATCCCCACTCCCACAGACACCAAAGCCACACTCAGAAAGGTCTAAAGATTATTAACACCCACACTCAGCTGTAGCCTTCTCTCCCTCGTCTCTATGTGTGACCATATGCCCATGATGCTGAATACTATCTTTCTATTTGCTATGAGACCAGTTTAAAAAGGGAGGACAAGGGAGTAAAAATGGGGGAGGTATTGTTCGAGGAAATACAAAGAGAGAGACATCAGTGAGAGAGGAAGCAGCCCTGTGTCTGATCACAGCATTCAACTGAAGCTCATTAAACTGTAGCTTATGAAAATAAATATTAGAATGATGAAAAGAGATGACATGGGTAGAGCGTGGAAGCTTTTTTCTAACAATCTAACAAAAGTCTGCTCTTTAATAACTAATGAATAACTAGCCTATGTGTGCTGGAGGAAATACTCTGAGAGGAGATGGGTTGCAGGCAAAAAAGTGTTAAATAAAGAAGGAAGCAACAAATTAATGAGGGGAAAATGCAGGATTAGAAAAACAGGAAGCGTATGATGGTAATGCAAAAAAAAGATGGATGAAGGGAGTGTCAAATGGAAAGATGATGAGGTTCAGCTGGCAAAAATGAAGCCGAGGCGAGATATTTTAGCCTTAGAAATGAGAGCAATATGGAATAGATGCAATGATCCAAAGAAAAGCAGGTGCGATGAATAAAGAGAGCAAAGGTTGATGTAACTGCAGTTGTGAGGACCCATGGGAGATCCTCGCCTCTCCACATGGCTTCTCTCTGAGGCCGGCGAACTCTCTGTTGGGAACGGTAAATCTACAGCTGCTCCCCATCTCCTTCGCTTTGGCTCTTTACTAATGCATGTCAGGGATGTGCATCTGTTGCTCTCAACGCCACAGCCTTTTTTCCTGGAGTGATCAGATTTCAAAGGAAATCTCTGCAACAATAAAACGGTAAAATAAATGGTTTTATATCAAATTTAAGATCGTCAAGCGAAGAGGTTAACGGAGTTGAAACTAATGAGTTTTTAAGTCATTTATAATTTCTTTGAGCTTTTAAAAAATAAAAGGAAAAGAAAATATCACATCACTCAGAAAAGGAAATTACATTTTTCTTTTTTGTTGTTGTTCATATGCATCGAGCTGTTGTGTTTGTAGCATGGCAACAACTGGGCTGATGACGTTGCATGCAGAGTTGGCAGCAACCCCCAAAATAGCACAGGTGAACACTCTGGTTAGATTACACGGACTAAATATTACGGACAGCAGTTTTAATGTCCAGCGAGCTGCCCTTTCACAACCATCTGCTGTTAACAAGCAAATTAATCCATCCTTCTTTACTTTTACCACTCTGCAGTCTCTTGTCTGGTCATAAATTGTGAAAAGCTGTTCAGAGGAAATGTTTGATTCTGAAAATGCTCCTAAAAACACATAAAACCCAATTCAGTCCCTATCCAGATCTTCAAAAGTCTCCTTTTATTTGCTGAAGATTCTGTAGCAAATCTGTTTTTCCTGCAATATTTTTAACAAATGGCAAAAATATACATACATGCGAGTGTATGTACATGCTGTGTGTGCCTCTGTTCTTGATGTTTTATCTCCACAAATAACACAAGCCAGAATGTGTTCTGACATGTTGTGGAGTTGCTAATGCTAACGGTTAGCTTCTACTAGCCGAGACGTGCTCTGCTCTCTCCTGGCTGCAAAAATCAACACAGTCTTCTGCAGTCGCGCGCCAAGAAGGATGAGTCCATGAATGCTAAGTGTCAGTATGATGTAGATCTGTGTGGCTTTTTCTGACCTGAGCGTTTTCTCGTCAATTCGTTCAATGGCAGGAAATGAAGGTTGAAGACTATTTTCACACTCTGCATGCATGTGATCCATGAGGTGCATCAGTGGATGGCATCAAATTTCCTGGCTTTTAATGAGAGCAAAACTAAGATTATCATTTTTACTCCCAACAATTGCCAGCCTAACGGTGATCTGGGTGTTCTGGGTGTTCTGGACTCTGCTCTGAAATTTGATTTAAATGCTGTTGTTCGGTCATGTTTTTTTCAGCTACGGCGTTTAGCCAAGATTAAAACGATTCTGTCAAAAAAAGGACCTGAAGCTTGTGAGAAACGCTTTTGTCTGATCAAGGTTGGACCACTGTAACTCCCTTTATGCAGGTTTGAGCCAGTTGTCGCTCTCAAGGCTGCAAATTGTGCAAATTACAGCTGCAATGTTGCATGTTGATCCACTCCTTGATGCTTTGGATTGGTTATCAGTCCAGCATCGTGTTCAGGCCAATATTTTGATTTTTGTCACTGGAATAATGCCACCCTATCAGGCTTCACTTTTATTGTGCCAGCAAGATCTCTGCGTTCTGCTCAAAATGATCTGTTGGTTGTTCCTCGCTCCAAACGTATGTCCAGAGGTGGCCGTGCGTTTGCAGTTTTAGCCCTATACTCTCTGGAATCAACTCCCACTCAAGATCAAACAATCCACGTCCCTCCAGGTTTTTAAGGTTGAAGCTGCATTTTAGATCCTGTTGTTAGAAAGCCCTTTTTTAGCATTTTGTCTTACTTTTATTGTATTTAGATTTTTTTTTGTGAGGAGGCAGACGAAAAGCCACCTATTCTGACGCCAACTGTTCTATTTGCAAGGTACGACCTAAACCACTCCAGGGCCGAACCTGTAACTCCCACATATTGTCCGCCTTCTTGAAATCATCATGGACAGAGTCGAAAGATAAACTCAGATTAATAATATGGACTATTATTGGAGCAAAATGGCCAAAAAGGCTTCTTTAAGCAAACAGGAAGGCAGAATTAACAATTAAAAAGACAACATTATAGAATCAGGTGGGGTAGGGAAACAAGTGCAACATGCAGGATTTTGGTCTGCAATAACCACTGGAAACCAATACTGTGGGACAACCATGAAAAAATAATAGTAAATCTGAAATATTTCATTTGTATTGATTGAAGTCTGGATTGGACAGATGGGTTGATGTGAAAGTTTCCTAACTAGTTAAATCTGACTGAGTGCAGCAGAAATGTTCCCACCTAAAAAATAACAATGAAAGATCTTTTTAGGCAAACCAAGCTAATACTTGCCTGCATCAGAGATATTTCATTTCACTTAGATGTGAGTTTTTGCAGTGTAGACACTTGCACCTGACCTACCATAAGTCTAGTTAGAATTCCCCATCTGCTCCTCTCCCTGCAACTCCCTCCATCTTTCTGTCATCACTCATAAACACTAATGCAAGCACAAAGACAGAGACACATGCCGGCACCTCTTGTCTGCCTAATTTGATCTGTGCACAGCGGAGATGGGAGGTTGGGCAACATCTGCTCTAGAGACTGGCATATCTCTGATCTTATCATAGCCTCTGCTCATTACTGAGCACACATACACGCGCGCGCACACACACACACACACACATCACAGTGTCAAATCATGTGTTCAATATTTTAACGCCGTGACAATAGACGAGACATTAATAAACTATGGTCAAACACACCTGAGGCTCAAAGACTCTATTAAACATATGCAGGGATAACACATGAAACACTTAGCACACACCTCCAGATAAATGGAACTGAATAAATGAAACACTTTCTCAGGGGGTCTGGACTTTTACTATTATGAGCAGGGTTTGAATTACAGGGGAGCCCAGCTCCCCAAAAAGGGAGACAGGCTCCCCCGGAGGCCGTCAACTGACACACCCAAGGGATGCCCGAAAAATGTTTCAGTAACCCCCCCTGGAGTTTTAATGGAGGTGATCGGACAGACGGGACTCCAGGATGCCTGTGTGTAATCCAAGCCGTGATTAGAACTCCAATTATCAGACTAAGGGGGTACTTGTGGTATGAGAAAATGGCTCAGGGGGTACACAAGTCAAAAAAGGCTGGGAAACTGATCTAGACCAGAGAGAATACGCCGTATCTCCAAGGGGTATTTTGATGGTGTGTGTTATTTTTCACACTGACTCGAGGAAAAAAAACATATTTGGTGAAAAATTATCAAATAAAATTAAAACCATAATAATTTATTATTATAATCTATTTTAGCAAATGCAGAGTGTGATAATATATTTATGGAAGCCCTGAAAGGCAATGAAAAAAAAAATCTTGTGGCATTTTTCTAAGTTTTTTTTGTTTGTTTTTTGCCAGAGAGGCAAATGGAAAAAAAAAATTCTTGTGGCATGTCTCATAGTTTTTTTTTTTTTTTTGCTAAGCCCAGAGAGGCAAACGGAAAAAAATATTTTTCCTTGTGGCATTTTTCTAAGTTTTCTTTTTAGTGTGACCAAATATGGTTAGAAAAGTTTTTCCCTTGCCTTTCATGGCTTCCGTATTTATTTTAATCGGCACAATTTTACAGTAGTTTTAAAAATATTAAGACACACAATGATGTTTGTTGTGGTAAAACAAGAGCATTCAAATAAAATAACCCCCTCCTAAAAATATTAGAACACAAAACTAAGATTACCTTTAAAAGATTTGCATTCTAAATCTTTTTTAAATGATAACACAGGTTATACTTCACTGTATGCTCCTTTAGTCTCTCGGTTTTACAATTCAATGAATCCAAGCAAGCATGATGCACATTTCACATTTAACTGAAGAATAGAGATGTGGTGTTATGAAAAAAGCCTCTCTAAACCAAAGGTGTCCAGGCACCCACAGACACCAGTTCAGATGCACACTTCAGTCTCCAGCATAGAGAAATGGGCCACCTGTGTCCCGTAGAGTTTTAGCAGCGTCGGTGGAAGTATCCCTCTAAGTAATGTTGCAGACTCGCTCATTAGTCACTGGATAGAGCCCTTCACCACAGGAGGATAGACAAATTATAGAGATGCACACATAACGCTCTCCTTCAAACACACACACACACACACACACACACACACACACACACACACACACACACACACACACACACACACGTGTCATGAATACTTTTCAAGTGCTAGCAAAAACGCTGCAGCATTTTAGGTATAAAATAATACAATTTTCCTATACATTACATCATCACATCTGGCAGTTGTCTAAATGACCATGAAGCCCAATTAAAAATCTAATATGACAAACTGTGGAACATGGAGATAACATTTGTTGTGATCAGTCATGTAAAATGTGGATCCGCGTGTTTTGTGCTAATTACATCATTCCTACTGAGATAACTGTACGACTTTGCCCCACAGTCTTCCTTGAAAAAGACATTTATACATTGGTGTTGCTTGATCTGTTTTAGCATTTTGTTGATTTATTTAAGTGTTAAACTCCAAAAGTCTCCATTTTTTCAATTAAGGCTGGGTAAATAAATCAATTTTGGATCGATTTCATATACATTTTGCAAAATCGATTCATTAGGCCTAAGATCGATTTTTTTTTTCCCCCTTGAACCAGACTGACCTGTACGGCAGTGTAGAGCTGCCACCCACACAAAATAAAATTGGAGCGATATCACGTTATAACATATTAACTTTATTGTTCTAACAATATAACTTTCACGTTTGTACAATATACTATCACGTTTGTACAATATACTATCACGTTTTTACAATATACTATCATGTTCTAACAATATAATTATCACGTTTGTACAATATACTATCACGTTTGTACAATATACTATCACGTTTTTACAATATACTATCATGTTCTAAAAATATAATTATAACATTTGTACAATATACTATCACGTTTGTACAATATAATTATCACGTTTTTACAATACTATCATGTTCTAACAATATAACTTTCATGTTTGTACAATATACTATCACGTTTTTACAATATAATATTTATATTATGAAAACGTGATAGTATATTGTACAAACGTGAAAGTTATATTGTTAGAACAATAAAGTTAATATGTTATAACATGATATCGCTCCAATTTTATTTTGTGTGGGTGGCAGCTCTACGCTGCCGTAGACCTGGGACCGGATCTGCAGGCACCTCCGGGTACAAATTTGTTCCAAAAACATGCTTAATGTGTACCAATATATACAAACTGCACATCTCCTTAACGGGAATAAGCTCATCTAAATGATAGAAACATCGTTTTTTACCTCAGCAACACCCAATTCTAACAATAAGCTGCTAAATGAAAAGAACATAAAAATACGCTGAATGCACATATCAAGAGAAACACGCATAGTGACAATGAATAATGAAGACCAGACTGAATTGAATCGCACCGATTTAGGAAATTGACAATACCCAGCACTAGTTACAATCATGTTTATGGAACAAATTTAAAACATGGAAAGGTGTATAAAACATTTTTTCTGTAGTAAAACATTTCAAAAGATGGTCATCAGATGGTCATGGACCCATTTCAATGCAACAGTCTGAAAAACTCATGGAGAAAATCATTAGGAGAGGCCAACTGCTTGATGTGATTTTTAAGTATTTTAAGTGGTCAGCTGTATTTGACATGCCTAAACTCATTTTTGAATAGCTTTTCAAAATGAATTACAATTATTCTAATTTGTTTTTTTTCATGTAATTTGGAAATAACTTGGGAAAAAAATATATATATACTGTATATATATATATTTTTTTTTTCATTAGGATCATTTGACAACTCAAACTAAACAGTACCTCATAAAACTTAATACATAAAAGATAAAACTTCTGTTGCACCCACCGTTATTTATAAAAGTTAGCCCCATTGAGACCCACTGTGTCATTTTAAAAAGAACCTATTAAAAATACAATTAAATTAAAAGACAACTTTTCCAACAGAAGAAATGTAACACCAGAGTACTAAAACTAAATGTCTAGTGTGCAGGATGTGGTTCACTAGTGTGGTCAAGAAAGGGTAAAAATATTTCTCCAGTAATTTTTGAGTGGATTCTCTTGTATCTTCTCACTCATAGCATAAGGAAGAAGAGACTGTGAGAGGCTTGAGAAGATTCATTTATAATGCTGTCTTCTCTGCAGACGCACCTCTGGCTGTGGATGTCCAGCAGAGATCACAGAGACACACCAATTATCCTCTTCTCTCCTCTCACAGTTCTCTCCAGTCTCAGGCTCTCGTTTGCCTTGCTGAGTCCAAACCAAAAAGCGATGCAGAAAGTGACGACCCCTTCAGTTCTGTGTCAGTGTGCCTGGAGTGTTGGTAGTTAGCCTTTTCTAATTTACTGATTTTTTTGTCATTTTGCAGTAGGATTCTTTTTGAAAGTTGTAATTTATTGCCATCGTTAGCTTCCAAAATGATCTCGGCTCAAACAATTATAGCATTTCCCAAAGGATCGATAAGCTGATGGCATCCAAGCAAAGCTAAACCCAGCCTCCAATCCACAAAATGCAAAAAGTTATTTTGTCAACCTTATCTCTGTCATTATTTTGCATAACAACTATTTATTAGTGCTGTCATGAGATAAAATTTTTTTAGATTAATTAATTATGACCTGTAATTAACTAATCGAATTAATCTCTTTTTTAATCTCACCTACTAATGGCTGAGAAAATACCTCATTTTGATGTGTTTTTATTTAAATTCATTACATTATTGTCGCAGACTGAAAGATTAAAATATAACAAAAAAACTGGCTTTATAAAGTCATTTATTGTTTAACAGACTTCTAAAACTTCTTTTTACATCACCAAGGTGGAATAATACTGTGCTCTTTTGTCAGTGTCGAATAATTAGAATTAAACAAAAAACATCAGGTCCATATAGAATAATCTAAGTTAACACATCAAGGAACGCTTTTTTGAGCAATTCAAATGGTGATCACAGAACTTGTTACTAAAAAAATTATCTAAAATTAAAATAGACCTGTAAACAGTGCTGTAAGTTGACATATCAAAACTGACAGTTTATCACAAAATATTACACTTTTTACAAAATCTGACATGCGTTCTGGCATGAAAGTTAAATATAAATAAAGTTACATAAAATAAATAAAAAATTTAACTGAAAAATCCCAACAGGTAGGCTAGAAAAGTCGTAGTAAAGTTATTGATTAAAAATTAGATAAACTCGATAAAAAATATTAGTGCACTAAATGTGGTTGTAATTAATTAATCTCATAATTTGACACCCCTACATTCATAAATATATTAGCAGCATGATTTAACATTGCCTGTGAATCCAGGAGTCAACACTATTGCCAAAATAAATGTATGACAAAACTAATGGTCTCAGACAAGTCAATGATCATTTCTGTAGGAAAATGTCTCAGCAGAATTAACTGGACTCAGTACACGCCCCTGAGGTGTCCCTGCTTTCATTCGTATTTCTGTCCTTTTGCTGCTGAAACGATCTTACATCTCTACATTAATAAGTATTGAAAACATTAACAACAGTACACATCTAGAAGCTGAAGTTTATTTATTAATTCTCCTGTTTTCCATCTTTGTGTTTTACAAATCATTCATTTATTCATTTTCTGAACTGCATGTGGTGCACCATGGAAAGGTCACCATTCAATCACAATTAAAAACAATCCAATTAAATAATTTGAATAATGGCAGAAAGTCAGCAAAGGAATGTTTCATGTCTGTCTTTCTTTATTTATCTTTTTTTTTTAGGGGGGGCAGACAATGGTAGCACTGTCACACTTTGCACCTCCATACCTCTATCATGGAACAACAAAAAGGCTTGCTTTACATGTAAAGATCCAGTCTTGTTGCCTTATTAGCATGTTAAAAACATTATAGGAATGAACTAATTTCATTATGATACATTTCCTTCAAATGTTTTTCTATAGGATGTTTCCAGAGTGGTAAGCTTCATGAGTGATTGATCAAAAGTTCTAAAGAGAGACTTTAAAACATATCAATACTGTTCTTCTGAAATAAAGCTCAACACACAATCCCAAACAGCTATGAATAGGACAGTTTACCAATTATGTGCACAGCAGGGACGCTGTTATCTACATATGTTCCGTTGGGTCTGAATATTTGTGTCAGTGTGCGATTGTTCCCTGTGGATCTCAGGCCCTGGTTTACATTGTAACACCTTTGATAAAATGGTCTCTCTCAATATTGCACAGCCAAGTACTCATTAATAATGCATGCCACATTCTGTCACAGTCTTATTTATGGAAGTGTGAGTCTACACAGGTAGCCAAACACTTATTTCCACTCACTAGTAGCTAAGTAAACACTAGCCCATAGAGGGTCAACCGTGATGCGTTTGTGGAAACCAGACAAAGAGAGACCAAGTAGAAAAAGTAAAAAAAAAAAGAAAGAAAGAAAGAAAAGAAAAAGCAAAAGGAGAATGAAAATAAATATCCATCCATCCATTTTCTATACCCGCTTATCCACGCAGGGTCGCGGGGTGAAAATAAATAAAAAAATTAAAATTAAAAATAAAAAACTTAAAAATTAAGTGAAAATGCCTCGAGTGCCCTAGGCTACGTCCAATTATATTGGCATTGCAAGTCCTCCCAGACCTCATTTCCAAGGCACTGGACACTAAAGGAATTCCCAGCTGTTATGATCATTCCCTTCTACTATTGTGTAGATCAGCTTTAAACTTTATATTCAGCAAAAAAAAAATAATGATGACAAAAAACACAACTAAAATCTTTAAGGAAAATTTACTAATATCATCTTAAGGGATTTTTCTATTTTTTTATTGTTATCTTTGGGCAGTCAGCAAGTCTCAGAAACAAAAGAGCCACATGGGAAACCTATAATTACACAAACTCAAAGCCTTCCTTTGCTTTTCTTTATGGTGCTTTGCTTCTACTATCCTGTGCAACAAACTTCCTCCACTCTGTACCATCCATCCATCCATCCATCCATCCATCCATCCATCCATCCATCCATCCATCCATCCATCCATCCATCCATCCATCCATCCATCCATCCATCCATCCATCCATCCATCCCATTCATGCTCATTTGTCCTTTCTGCCTAACTTTTGTTGAACGATATGTCTTGTCATCCACATGGTGGATAATTCAATATCAGAATGCCTTGAGGTTACTTGTAAGGGAGGATAAAGCAGAATGGTTGTAAATAAAGCAATGTGATCAATGTCTTGGGGTTAGATTTACCATCAGCATCAGGCGTGCTGATCCCTCCACCCATCAGCTTACCCTATAAATGCTTTACACCTAGAAACCCACAAAAACCCTGTGTTTTACAACTACTGATCTCTTCTATAAGCATTAAAGGTTGGTTTACATTCGGTTACTTGCTCATGTTATGGCACCAGCACTCGGAAAAATGATAAAAACACCAGAGACTTTGCTTAATATACACAAGGCAGAGTCTTGGCAGGAGACGTGTTTATGAACATTCATAAATACTCCTGTTCCATTACTAATGAGACAACAATGATGAGGCCTTATAAAGACAAAGTAAGATGTGCTGCAAACCTTTAAGAAATGTCTGAAAACAGTTCAAACTCTTAATAAAAACATGCATCACTGACCTACTTCTGAGTGGAAGAAAGGGGGAAGGGTGGGAGAAAATAAGAAGCTCCCCAGAGTCGTGGCTTTAATTACAATATTCTTAACTGTAGAAAAGAATCAAAGTCCCTCTTTTTGAGTTAATCGGTTAATACACTCCACCAGTTAGCCCATGCAAAAGAAAACATGTAATTTTACTGATTTATAGATATAAAAGTTTCCACAACAACAAATACTCCAAGCTACAGATGACAAACATCTTTCAAAATATAAACAAAGGCTAAAGTGTTCAACTTGAGGAGAAATTTACCAGAAACAAGATTTTTGCATGTGTGTGTGTAGTGGTAGAACGGGGGGAACCCCAATACTAAAGGTCTCACCCTTACTTCATACTGGAAGCAACCAGCCGCAACGCGGCAATTTCCAGTATTGAGGTTCCCCTATTCTACCACTAGATGCTGTTCGTACGCATGGTCAGAACTGTTCTTATATTTAGGAACATTTCTATGCACAATTGCACAATAGTAAATACCACACAATGTGTAAAATCATTCTAACGCATGAAATGCACACAGATCTAAGTACGGATGAATGAGGGCTCTGAAGTGTAAATGTTTTTAAAGAACATTTCATGTCAAAATCTAGCTTTTAACCATTAGCATATGCTATATATAGGCATGAGCAAAGAAATAGCCCAAACCATGTCTTTGTGTTTAAAGATCAGCTTTACTCATATTTTTAATACATTTGCAGTGGTCTCTAGTAGGAATGAATGCCTTGTGAGTCATTCTCTGGGGATAAAAAGCTCAGATGCTTCTGTTTGAGGACATAAGTCGCCCGGTTTAGAAAGTGGCAGCAGGATTTGGAGTCTTATTTCCTGATATTTGGACATCTCGCCTCTGACTGGCAAACAGCAACGCGACTCTACCACTGACTCTGCTCTGCAACGTTGCAACGTTGATGTTTTATCTCCACTATAACACAAGCCTGAAGGAGTTCTGTGGTGGAGTTGCTAATGCTAACGGTTAGTTTCTACTAACTCTACTAGTAGAGTACTACTACTACTACTACTACTACTCTCTCTCGTGAGCCAAGATGGGTGAGTCCATGAACGTTAAGTAACAGTGTTTCAGGCTTTTCTGAACCAAATTTGTTTTGCCGTCTATTTTCTATCAGAAACTAACACAGGAAATAGGGGTAGAAGACTATTTTCACATTCAGCCTGCATGTTAAACTCAGAGTGACTGATATTTTTCAAAAGTAAGTAAAAAATGGTTTCTCAGTGAACCAGATATTTAAAATCTGCGCAGTATGAATCCAGAGACATGGTTTACCTCATTAAAACCAGTTCTATAAAACATACATTTATTTTACATCAGTAGGTGTGTGTTAGTGTAGTCAAGATAAAGATCTGCATTATATGAATGTACTGGCTTCATCCCAGCTCACTGTATTATACTTTGTTGCATCACAAAGATATTTCCACCAAAGCACTTCCAGTGTTGATACTTGCCCAGTATCCAGCTTCTACCTCTGCTTGCCTCTGCTCAGCCAACGTACTAATTCTACTGGCCAGAGGCAGAGAACCTTAAAATGTGTTGCATTCATGGGAGAAGGATTTAAACCAGAGCAGTGAAGTCAAATAAGCAGTGAAAGCACAGGATATATTTGCAGCTCTAATATCCTGGCTGTTTAATGTGTTAACACCAGCAGTCACATTTGTTCATGATGGTGAAGCCACACAGGCACCACACTGGGTATGTCACTTAAAACTGACTTTACAAAAAAAAACAGTTCTGTTTTAACAACATGTCTCATCTTAGAACACAAGCTAGTTTATAGAAATTAAGTTAGTTAATGTAAAAAGATTTTACACAAGCTTTAATAATCACCATGCCACTACGTCTAACATACTGGACACCTCTGAGAGTACACAAACGGATGGAAAACTCTTATCCATCACTGCTCTTGTTAACAAAGTGTGTGTCTTGCACAGCATCAGCATCTACATAAAACTAGACAAACTCACAAACTGACAGCTGGTTCCGCTGAGTGCTGTGAGTCTTACCTCCAGGGCAGCAGACCTCTTCCGCAGCAGCTGTTCTATGTTCCTGGCCGCTCTGGCCACCAGCTTATCTGCATCATTTTGCTCCACAGTGTAGAGATGCTGGTTCCTCAGGAAAATCTAGATAAACAGATAACAATTGAAATGCATGGGAATCTTAATTTGCTGTCCTTTTGTAGGGTAAGTAACCTTCATTGATCACTTGTGCATGTGTTAAGGCTTCATTTGACCAGAAACTTAAAAAAAGTCTAAGTGTAAAAATGAATAAAAGGAAACAAGTTGCCAAAAGAAAGTTTGAAATTTTGAAGATAAGTCATTTTGAGATCTGAAGTATTGTCAGTTTCTAGTATAGACAGACTCTACACTGCTCAAAATAATAAAGGGAACAAAAAAATAAGACATCCTAGATCTGAGTGAATGATTTATTATTATTAAATACTTTGATCTTTACATAGTTAGATGTGCTGACAACAAAATCACACACAAAAAACAATGAAAATCAAAATGATCAACCCATGGAAGTCTGGATTTGGAGTTGCACTCAAAATTAAAGTGTAAAAACACACTACAGGCTGATCCAACTTTGATGTAATGTCCTTAAAACAAGTCAAAATGAGGCTCAGTAGTGTGTGACGTGCCTGTATGACCTCCCTACAACACCTGGGCATGCTCCTGATGAGGTGGTGGATGGTCTGAGGGATCCACCAACTCCTGGACAGTCTGTGGTTCAACATGGCGTTGGTGGATGGAGCGAGACATGATGTTCCAGATGTGCTCAATTGGATTCAGGTCTGGGAACAGGCGGGCCAGTCCATAGCATCGATGCCTTCATCTTGCAGGAACTGCTGACACACTCCAACCACATGAGGTCTAGCATTGTCTTGCATTAGGAGGAACCCAGGGCCACCCGCACCAGCATATGGTCTCACAAGGGGTCTGAGGATCTCATCTTGGTACCTAATGGCAGTCAGGCTATCTGGCGAGCACATGGAGGGCTGTGGGCCCACCAAAGAAATGCCATCCCACACCATTACAGACCCACTGCCAAACTGGTCATGCTGGAGGATGTTGCAGGCAGCAGAACGTTCTCCACGGCGTCTCCAGACTCTGTCACATATTGTCAGTATGAATCTTTCATCTGTGAAGCAGACGTGAAGCATGCTCTGGACACTACCCTTGCAGACACAACAAACCTTACCACAGCTCGTATTGATGTGCCATCTTGGATGAGTTGCACTACCTGAGTCACGTATGTGGGTTGTAGACACCGCCACTATTCAAAAGTGACCAAAACATCAGCCAGAAAGCAGGAACTGTGGTCTGTGGTCACCATCTGCAAAACCACTCCCATAATGGAGATGTCCTGGTAATTGCCTATAATTTCCACCTGTTGTCTATTCCATTTCCACAACAGCAGATGAAACTGATTGTCAATCCGTGTTGCTTCACAGTTTGATTTCACAGAAGTGTGATTAACTTGGAGTTACATTGTGTTGTTTAAGTGTTCCCTTTATTTTTTGAGCAGTGTATTAGAGTCGTTTCAGAAAGTCATTCGGGGCATTAGTACCTGGGTGAGACTCCTCCCAGCTGTGGCCGTGTCTGCCAGGGTGACGAGCTCTTTCTGCATCTGATCAACCCATTCTTTGATCCTATGGGACAAAGCCATACACACGATCAATCATGTGACTGAAATGATAGCAGCTTAGATGAGACATCTTGGGCTTTTCAAAGCACAATTAAACTGTCAATCTCATCTTCTCACACCCATCACTGAACACAAAGATGCAGTCACACAACATGAAAACAACCAGGAACAAATACGATCCGTCCTTTGGGTCAAGCAGAATGCCATCCTTTCTGACGTGAATGGCTAGGAACAAACACAAAGCCATTTTGGAAATCATGTCACTTGGTCGCCAACCAGTAGAGTTCAAACATAAAGTCAACCCATCAGATAAGTGTCAGCCATCATGTAGAGGGAAGTGATGTGAAGAGACAGGCAACAAGAGGGAGGTAGCCAGGATCGGCATGTCCATCTTTATTTCAAACACCAGAGTCTTAGCTTCAGCCTCCCGGTGCCATGGAGGTTCAAACTGAGGTACCCACTGAATCACTGAATATCAAGTAGTTTCATCACAGCACAATAATCTTAAATAACATGAGACAATATTCTTTTTAAATAACCACAAAGAACGATGACAATGCCATCATGTTTCCATTACGACTCATCCACTTTTGGACTTACTCATCTGCAATCCTTCCCATTCATAAGGAGACATTTATTCCCTAATGTATACACACTGAAGGACTTGAAGATAGATATTCACACTCCAATGGACATTATGGAAAACTATCACCACTGCAGTGCTAATACAAATATGTATTTGGGAAAGTATTTAAAATATTAACTGTGACACACAAATCTGCTAAGGGAGGGGATAAAATAGAAAGACTTGCAAAAATAAGGAGAAGAGACACAAAATATACAGTGGATGAGGAAAGTTCAGAGCCAGTACACATGTGGAGAACCTTTGCAAGAGAGCTAGTACCTGAGGGAGAAACACACTGTGAAACACTTAGAAGGAAAAAACAAGTCATAATATGAATATTGATGTTTGCTGTTCCGATTTTTGACTTCTTGCATAGAAAATTTAAATGCTGGGTTCATTTGATGAAGGTGGTGAAGACAGAGCTGAGTAGAAAGGTGAAGCTCTCCATTTACCGGTCGATCTACGTTCCTACCCTCACCTATGGTCACGAGCTTTGGGTAGTGACCGAAAGAACGAGATCGCGGATACAAGCGGCCGAAATGAGTTTTCTCCGCAGGGTGTCTGGGCTCTCCCTTAGAGATATGGTGAGAAGCTCGGTCATCCGGGAGGGGCTCGGAGTAGACCCGCTGCTCCTCCACATCGAGAGGAGCCAGTTGAGGTGGCTCGGGCATCTGGTTAGGATGCCTCCTGGACACCTCCCTGGTGAGGTTTTCCGGGCATGTCCTAGGAAGACCTAGGACACACTGGAGGGATTAGGTCTCTCGGCTGGCCAGGGAACGCCTTGGGATTCCCCCGGAGGAGCTGGCCCAAGTGGCTGGGGAGACGGAGCTCTGGGCCTCCCTCCTTAAGCTGCTGCCCCCGCAACCCGACTCTGGATAAGCAGAAGATGGATGGATGGATGGGTTCATTTGAGACTAAACTAAACATTATATTGTAAGAATATGAAAAAACAGAATGAAAGTGATTTGTACAATCATAATAGATGAAGATGCACTTTACAAACCATTCCTCTTTGATGTTGACAGCCATTTATATGAGAAACATAACCCTGCAGAAATCCACAGCAGCTTTTTATTGGAGGGAAACATATTTAAAGTCAGGGCATGACATAGATGTATAGAATGTGGGCACAGTTTATGAACCTGATCTACACTGTGGGTACAGTCTACAAAACTACTTCTATGTTTTGCGGAAATAAAGCCACAGGTTACAAATTTGTAAACACACGTTGTCGAAACAAGGCCAAAGTAAATTATAGACTCTGAGACTGGATTTCCATGAGCTCCATCTCTTTACTGCAGTTCACACGAGGTGAGTTCCTCACAGAAAACACACAGAGCAGATATCTGCAGCAGGGTCCAAAGAAAGTTCAGCTCACATTATTTGTACATTTCCCTGGCTCAGTTGAAAACATAGTCAGAGCCATTAAATGTTTGCAGACAGAAGAACCTTGTCTTGCCCTCTCTTTTTGGCTTTTGGAAAGCTCTCCTTTGAATTCTGGTTTGTCGTTTTTCAACTAGCTGTTTCTTGTGAGAATTTTGCTTCTCGATTTTATGAAAACCTGCATCAAAACGTCTAAAGTTCTCATTCTGGAACTTGAATCCTTCAATATTAGTGAAAAACAAAAAACAACCAGAATTTATGATTGCAACAATGCATCATTGCACCTCAGTTAGAGTATACATGTACTAATGTTCATGAGTAATTCCAATCTGACCTTCAGAGTGAATTTGTGAATGCCTGGTTTTGTGTCTCGTAGGTCTATCTTCCTGACTTTGGTTTTCCCTGACTTTTCTCCTGATAACAGCTATAGTGCACACCACACACTTAAGACTGGCTCCAAATAGACTTAGCACATTTCTGCAACAATTGCAATGGATGCATAGCTTCAAAACTAGCTTTTCACAACTATTTCTGAAGCCCTTTTTATAAGACACACCGTTCCCGGCAAATCAGCGTAATTTTGCGGCATTTGTGCCACCACGCTTGATAGTAATATTGTGGTAATATTGTGGCTTCGCCGGTCTTATAAACGCACATTAAAACTTGGCGCAAAAGAGGGTGGTGTCATGACCACGTGATGAATTAAATGCCGAGCTCCGGCCGGGAACTTTATTGAAAATAAAAGTAAACGCGGGTATAAGTTTCGTTTTGTAAACAGAACCATCTGAGATGATAAACTGGAGCGATGCGGTGCTCCGAGAGCTTTTCTCCGTTAGATCTGCAGCTCAGATCATCTGACAGTTCACAGGGACGGCAGATGACACACACCTGTAGCTGATTGGGAAAAAAAAAACTTAACGAGCGCGGCTTCGATCGCAATAAAAAGCAGTTTTACAATCAAGTTTTTGGTTTTTCTTTTGTTTTATTGTTTTCTTGTTTCTTCCCTACAATTTTCTCTTGTAAATTATCTTCTTGATCAACCAGGTCCCAAACTCTTTCCTCTCTGTCCCTAAATCTAACTGCAAATGTTTCGGCGTGTGCACTTCCAGGGAGCTGACATTCAGAGAAGGAGAAGCTCTTGAACTTTACTTGAATTCTAAAACGACCAGTATAAATCTCTATAACATCAGCTCTCAGCTCTTGGATGCAGACAAACAAACGACAAACTCATGTTAAGGTCAGAGTGTATGCCCCCTCATTCTTTCTTCTGTATGCAAAATAGGTCTGGACGATACAGAAAAAAAGCAAATAGATATATATTTTTTTCATATTGAAAATTAAAAAAATGTAATTTAAGTGCAGCCCTGGCCATTTGACATTATTACTTTATGATAATGCAAGTTGATTGTGTTTACCAGACTTGTTGATTTTTGTCAGACTTATAAAAATGAAAATATTACCATGCTGGTGAACTACTATAACCCTTTTTTGGGACAATTTCCTCCACCTCTCCTTGGTTTGAGAGGGGAGGGCGTACCTGGGTCTGTATTTTGAGTAAGTAATGACTCTAGCATTAAGCTACGTGATAGGCTATGATGAAAAAATAAAAGTTTTTATTGACCCATTTTTTTTCTATCGCCCTACACGTCTATCGATAGATATATCGAGTACAGCTCTAATGCAAAATATTATATAGAAACAGGCAAATGCAGTAAAAAGTCTACAATCAGGACTGTAGAGAATACCAACAGATCTGAACTTAAATTTACAAAAAATCTGTATCCTTCAGTAAATAAAACATTTTGATTTAACAAAACAAATTTTGCATTTATAAGTCAGGTAACTAAAGTTTTAGTGATGATTATGCAGCCACTTTGAGCCTTTCAAATCATTTTGTAGGAGTGGGTCACGTGTTGCTGCTCAGGATATCTAACTAGAGTCTTTGCACCATATGAACAATGTTGACCCTTTGCACAAGACTGTTTACACAGGTTGAAACTTCATTTAAACTAGTCAAAATGAGCCAGTTTGTAGCCATTTATCACTTTTATTTTGTTGATTTCACAGTAAAATGGTAATAGGTTGCTGCATGGTTGGCTGAACTAAAAGACAAGGGTGTAAACTCAACTTTTCTTTTTTTAATACCTTTGATGGAGACTGAGGACGGGAATGAACCGCAGACATCAATCAAACGGACTAGCAGCCCTCAAAGTATTTTCGAATTTGACAAAGTCTAATGATAACTTTTTGCTCTTTCTGTTTGGATTATAAATGACAAAATCCTACCTAATGACTTGTTAAACAAATTCTACTATATCTACATTACTGTGGAGTACCCATTCTGCTTTGGGTAAGCTAGCGGGTAAACCCAGGGACATATTACACAAACGTTTAGTTATCAACTATTTCAACAGTAAAGTTTGATGGTAACAAGAACAGCATAAACAACACAGACATAAAAAAATGCCTCCAAATGGCTCCGTTGTTGTGATTAAGAGAGCACAAACCAATATTAAGCATGGACAACATAATCGGCCACATCATAGTTTCTCAAATGCTCTCTGTTTCATATATTCTAGAGCAGCTTTACATGGAAATATTGGTATTTCTTATAGTTGGGCTGCAATAATACAACATCCTGGGGATGCCTCTGGGTGGAAATGCTGAACAAATACAGCTGCAGGACAATAAATCTGAGACATTTTGTGCTAATACAGCTGCCAAAAGTAGGCAGCAGCAGAGAAATGGGACAGAACTTTTTCCAAACTAAATATCACTTTGGTCAAAGGTAACAGCATCTATTGTCTGTGATCAGTGTAGCTGTTATCCATGACTTTAGTGACATGCATGCAAAAAAAAAGTTAAACAAAAACTCTTAAATGCATCTCTTTCCTGTGCTATGAAACATTAAATATATATTTCTGGTTCAAATGAAACAATGGTGAATTCTGTAAAATGAAGCTCACTTTTACTTTTAATAACATGCATGGTAAAGCTGGTTTATGTCAGTATTAAAAAAAACACACTAATTCAGAAAAGTGATAGAAAGTCATGAAGTTTGTATAGATGAGCTGAGGTAGCAACATTTCTTCCTGTTCTTTTATTTTTTTTTTCTCCAGTTGCTGAGCTTTGATTACTGCAGCCTGTGGTACAATACTGGATAATTAAACACACATACACACTCAGACACACACACACGCGCACACACACATCGAAAAGACAACTGGGTCAGACATTGCCCTACATTGCTTTACAGAGACAGGAAGAGCAAATGAGTGTGAACACTGAATGTGAGGCAGCGACACAATGCAAGACAGATGTTGTGCTACAATCACTCGAAACTTGAGGGAGTAATGAGCAGGCCCGTGGCACACACCTCAGTAGGCGTCGGTGTTAAACTACACTCTAATTACACATCATTACAGAGATAAAGACAGAGGCTGTCCAGTTCACACAGCAAAATGGAATGAGGCATGAAAACACCAACTGGAATGCACCAAAACATGTGGTGCTCTGCTGTACACGAACACCCAGGAGTAGGGTGACCAGATGTCCCACTTTGGGATAGTCCTGCATTTTCATTACTTTTCAAACATCCTGAAAATTGAGACTCTGTCCCGCATTATTGACAGTCTCCTGGTTTGAGTTTAAATCTTGAATAAACTGTGTGGAGAAAGCTGGAGCTGTCAATCAGACTAGGAGGCAGGACTTTAATACAGGTCTGGAGCATGTGGAGCACGCATACGAACCACTAAAACAATAGGAAACGTCAGTGAGTACGCAGGACAGAGAGATGAGCGTGATGGAGAAAATGCTGTTACATTAAAGACTTGTGGGTTAAAACTAGAGGTGCACCGATTGCAGTTTTTGGACGATCACTGGTCTTGAGAAAAACCTGACTTGCCGATACCGATTTTTGCCAATATCGTTTTTATCTTAACTAAAAGCAGATTACGTCAATGTTTCTTTTATGGAGAAAACCAACATGAATACTCATGAAACAATACCAGTTTCAACTGGAGATGAAGTGATGTTCTCAAATATAAATGAACATATTTAGCATTGCTGTTTGAACTAGGAAAATCATATTTGTTCCTTTAGACTTTCATTTTTATAATTTTGAAAACAAAACCTTTGTACCTTTTTTGACACGCTTGTCCAAAACGTTATTCTATACCAATGATTTGCTTTAACATTAACTAGGGGTGCACCGATTGCAGGTTTTGGCCGATCACCGATCTTGAGAAAAACCAGAGATCGGGGGCGATAGATCGGTGCACCCAGTTAAAGCTGTTCATGGAGACTCTGACAGAGTCAATGTCATGGCGAGGACTCAGATATGAAACTGCAGAAAATCTGAGTTACAAAAACACGTTGGTCAAAAGCAGATTTTCCAGTAATTAGACAGATTTGTGCTAAAACTCAAAGAAGGTTCTAACAGACAAGGTGCGGTTGTGTTATTTCAAATACATACAAGCTAAACCCTTTTAAAACACATTAAAGAGATAATGAGACAACTCATTTGAAGCCTTGATTAGCAAATAGAATAGATCGTACATGAAATATATCATATTAATAATTTTATGTATTTTTAACAGTGATGTTAGAGCTAAAAGGCAGGTTAGAAGTTTTTTTTTGTTACTTTATCTCATTGTATAGGAATTTCATGTTGTCCCACATTGAGTAGTCTCTGCCCCACATTTGGTGAGTTGGGATCTGGTCACCCTACCCAGGAGGCAAATTCAGCTTTTGTTGTTTTGTGGCACAGATACTAAACTTGAAATGGCATCTTTGGATTAAACTCTGCTGATCACCTTTTTACCCTGCAACAGTTTTATCTCTACAATAATTATCAGCGTAAACTTCCAAAAGATTACGTGTGTTTTTTTACAAGCATGCTTATTGCCTGCAGCAGCTAAATTTAGCACTTTTACTACATCAAGGGGTCAAATCCAACAAGGCGTTTGTAATACTTCTGCAAAAATACCAATATAATGCAAATTCATGCCAGTAGTAACTATGCTTGGGTGTTAATATGGTAAGAAAGGTATTGGATTGTTTCCAGAAATTGTGATGCCCACATTGGTCTTGGCTGTGCTCCAACTATGCCTCTGCTTGGAAGTTTCTACAATGAGTAAAATATTATATATTTATAACTTTCAGATATAAAGACACTTCAAAATGACGTCTTTTGAATACGTTGTTATGTTGTAAAAAGAGCTCTTGTGCCATTGTTGGTCTAATTCGCTTAAAAACTTGAAGGAATTTTGTTGTTTTCAGACGATGAAGCTAATAATAAGTTATAATAAGTTTGGATTTACAAAGAAATCAGCCTCTTGTCCAAACTGCTTGTCCATGAAATCTTCTCCCAACTGTTCAAACAGTGTAATCCAGTGGAGAGCTTTGGTGAAGTTTACTTGATTCTGTTTTGCTTATTTTGTCTGTGTTTGAGCGTTCTTGTCACCGTGCACACTTCAAACAAGAACACATTTTCTTGCATCCTTCTTTGTAGTGTGCGTAATTTTTTTTCACCCCTTCCTTCCTTAGACAGTCTCTCATAACTCATCACTAGTTTGTTGTAAGACAGCAACAAGTGCAGGACATAAATTTATCTACAAACAGGTTTTACCAAAGTGTGGCTACTTTTTCTAACTTCAGATGAGCTGGACTGTAGATTTGTTTTTGCAACATCAGCAAAAATAAATGTCCTTACCTTTTCAGTACTCGTGAAAAAAAAAACAAAGCCAAACAAATAAAGTATTATTTATGTAATGTGCAGTTTTGTTGCAAGAACTTCCTTGTAGCTCAGGAAGTAGAGCGGGTTGTCCAGTAATCAGAAGGTTGCAGGTTTGATCCTGGCTCCCGCCCGAGAATGCTGCTGTTGTGTCCTTAGACACCCACCTTGCCTGCTGGTGGTGGTTGAAGGGACTGATGGCGCCTGTACTCAGAAATCCTCACCTCTGTCAGTGCACCCCATGGCAGCTGTGGCTACAATGTAGCTCATCATCACCAGTGCGTGAATGTGTGTGTGAATGGATGAATGATACACTGTAGCGTAAAGCACTTTGGAGTCCTCTGACTCTGAAAGGCTCTATACAAGTGTGGGTCATATCAAATAAATCCAACTTTAGATTATTTTGCAAAATTTAAGAAATATAGCCAAGCAACTTTCGCTTCACCTGTCGACAATTTTTTTTTTTACTCGAAACAAGAAAATTTGGATCATATTTAAGAATTTGTGCCCTATTTTAAGTAGTGCTGTTTTTGCAGTTAATATATATTAAATAAGTTAAATAAATAAAAAATATGAAAATGTCTAAAAACAAAGCTTTTACTTTTTTCTTGAAAAATTGTTTTTGCAGTGTATATATATATATATATATATATATATATATATATATATATATATATATATATATATATATATATATATGAGTGCAGTTCTAGGATACTGCTAAGATACTGCACAGACCCCTCAACCCTAGAGGACCTGAGCTTGGAAGGATGAGACCACCCGCGGAGGGTGAGATATGATTTTTTTTTATGACAGAATGGTTCTAATACAAAAGTTTCACGTTACAAAACGAGAATTACATGTTACACAATGAAAGTTGCATGACATGTTACAAGTTACAAT
Organism: Aphyosemion australe; assembly: GCA_006937985.1. Classification (NCBI taxonomy): domain Eukaryota; kingdom Metazoa; phylum Chordata; class Actinopteri; order Cyprinodontiformes; family Nothobranchiidae; genus Aphyosemion; species Aphyosemion australe. The sequence continues at coordinate 1,362,389 of SSNS01000168.1, read as the reverse complement.
ACATGGTACAAGTTTCATGTAATTTTGTCTCAATTTTAGCTCGACACTAACATAGACAAATGAGACAAATGGAAGAATCAGGGTGCATGTTTCCATTATTTCATTGTTTTATGTGTGTGAACAAATTTCACTGCAGTCAATAAAAGTATTTTGAAATCTTGATGAGCTTTTGTTAAATGCAAATTTAGTTAAATTTAACCCGTTGTTACTGGTGTAATTCTAATAGCCTTAGATATTGTTCAATTTAATTTAATTTGGGGATAAATCTTCAGCCAATATTCTCTGCTGAACTGGTGACCTGCCCCTGATTGGTTAAAACTGGTTTTGATTATTTTTAACCCAACAATTTCTGATGTGTAAATCAATCACCTGATTTTCCATTTCACTCATCAGCATGAAAGGAACAACGATACCCAATCAGTTTGATAATAAAGACCTCAAATCTGGTCAATTCTCTATAATAAGGTGTAGCCTAAGGGAGGCAGAGCTCATTAAATATTAAAGCCATGGCAGACGAGGACCAACCCTTGTGATTTAAATGTAGCATTAAGCTCAAGGGGAGCTGTTGGAACTCCTCTACAACTTCTCAGAGGAGCTGTCACAGCTCAGCGTGGCCACCAGCCACAATCTGCCCAATTTGGTGGCCAGCATCAATCAGCGCTGTTAGACAGAGCTGAGATAAAATACTCTCTGCCATCAATGTGTTTCTGTAAAGATGACCAGCCGGTCCTAGTCTCACACCCACGTATTGTACTCTGCACACACACCACCACTCACTGAGTGGCTCATTGGAAACGAAGCTTTTTTTTCCACAATGGAAATAAAGCAGCCTCAATCCAAAGCCCTAACAGGTCGAAGCAGGATTACAGAGGCTGTACTTACATGAGCTGAGTCGGAAACTCCGACACGCACCCCTCCTGACACAAAAGGAGCAAGAACACCCAGGCTCGCACCCTGCAGGTATCCATTGTGGGAAAAGGGGGGAAATTCCCCGATGTGCGTCAGTATCCAATCTGCCTCGCTCCGCGTCGCCGCCGATGGATGAATGGAGCGACGTGCGCAAGCGGTGCGCGCGTGTGGCGATCAGTTCCTCCCTCTCAGATAAACAAGCCCTGACACCTATAATCTGATCAGCCGGGCATCCTGCGCTCTAACAGGTACCTGAGCTGGAGATTTCAGATTCTTCTCCGTCTCTCTCTCTCCCCCTCTCTCTCTCTTTCTCTCTCCCACCCTCTTCGACCCTTTCGTCAAAAGAAATAAATGAAATAAATAAACAGAGTGCGTTTTTATCTACCTTTGCAATTTTACAAAATCCTACAACCAACCTAATATTTCCTGGGCTATTTGAAATATGAAATCATTTACGAGCGATTTGTTTGAACTGACTTTCTGCTCCTGCATCACATATGAGTCACAAATAGTGTTTTTTTTTTTTTTTGCTATGAAGAAACACCTGAGAGGAGGGTCTGACTGCCACCCACACAATCAAACGCACCATGAATACAGATTCTGGGATTGCTTTTTAAAATGCCCTGCAACATTTCACTGTCAACACGGAGATGTGGCTGTGATTGCTAAGACTTTGCTTCTGGTGAAAGGCTGGCATCAAAGCCAGCAAAAAAAAAAACTGTCCCAAGTGACTATGACCCCTTGAGTGACAAAGAAAAAAAAAAAGAAACATCTTGATTGTCTGATTCATCATAATCATGAATTTGTGGCATTGTATATCTATTTTTTATATAAATTTCAGATTCCTGGAAGGCTGCAGTTCATGAAAATTGAACAAAATCTAAAATGACAGATTATTGAATTCAAGTAATTAAAATGCAATCATGACGCAAGTTTGTTTCTGCAAGAGCATCTTTCTGTGCCTGTTCCAGACCGGAGAGAGAGGGCAAGGCAGCACAAGCAAGATGCATGGGGATTTGGTTATCAATCGTTGCCTGGCAACCACACACCATCGTGCTTGGTCTCTCACCCATCTCTCATCCCTTTTCCCCCCTCATTCTTTCTTTGTTTCTCCCTTGCCACCTATCCATGGCTCGAACTGTACTGCACTGTTGCTCATCGCCGCTCAGTTTCTCCTCATGCAGCTCTCTCGCTCCCTGTCACACAGCCTCCTGCACATTTTCCTCTCACAACACCTTTCTCACACTCATTTTCTTACAGCTGAGAAACAGATGCACCTGCTGATGGGATGGGTGGGGGAGGTGAACGGTGAGAGCTGGGGAGGAGGTGCTGAGTGGAGGAACACACTGTAATAATAAGAATGAACAGTCCGAATAGGATAGACTCCTGTGCAGACTTTCTTATTTAACACATTTGATCTCTTTATTAACATCTCAGGCTACACCCTTAATGGGGAGGATGCCATCTTATTATCTTGTATCACACCCTCATGAGGATAAAACTCCTCCTGACTGATATCAGCTCAGTTCTTTCTCTATTACATGACTAATATCATGATGCATTAGACAGGAAACGATGGGTAACACTTTACAATAAGGTCCCTTTATTAATGTTAGTGCATTATTAAGCAATAATCAACAAAGGGTCCCTTTATTAATGCTACTGTTATTGTAAATTATTAAGTGTTAGGACAAAGGGCCAGGGTGGGTGTAATGCATTACATGGTTACGCTGTTGTTAATACTTTTATTTTAGTTCATTTTATTCATTAAAATCAATATAGAAAAATCAATTTCTAAAATGTAATATGACATATAATAATATATTTTTATTTAATTGTTTATTAATGCTTAATAATGCACTAAGTTACGTTAATAAAGAAACCCTTATTGTAAAGTGTTACCAAACGATGCTTAAAAACTAATTTTATATAATAAGCTTTGTTTTTCATATTAAGAAAAAGAAATTCACAAACAATATGGATATTGAACTTGGATTTTATAAATCACTTCTAACTCAGAATTATACTATTGCAATCAAAAAACCTTCCTTTTGAAGAAATAATACTGCCATCTGGAGGTGATACGTTATGGTTACAGCTATCAGACATGAATCAGACCTAACTGTTGACTTCTATCTAACTATGCATTTACACATTTCTATCATTCCTTCTGTAACATTTGTTTAATACATAAGCAACAAAAGTCAAAATTGAGCTAAAATCACATTTTCAGCGATTGACTGACTGGTGTTGTGATTTATTTCCTTTTGGGGAAGAAGGTTTGAGTTTTGAATCAGAGTGATCGTCCTGCCTCAGAATTTGAAATTGTGATGATGTTCTAAATTGTTTTTTATTGAATGCTAACGACTGTTTGATGTAATAATCGCACAATGATGCTTTTAATAGGGTGTGGTTTCATTATAAGCTCTCTCGGGCTTTTACCACTTCCATGCACTTGAATGTCATGTTTCTTTTATACACTTTTTTGTAATGACGTGTCCTCTTGGTTATTATGAGCAAAACAAACAAACAAACAAATAAAATAGTAGAAAAAATGTACTAGCATATGCATATGGGACAAAAAAGCTGCCTCCAAACTGTCTTAAAACATGTCTGTGTCAAGATCATTTGGGTAAGACAAAGCTGCAATCATCCAAGAATACTAATCCCAGAATTACAATGACCTTAACATAAAGACAGCTGACCTAAGTTGACAGATCTTGACATAATACCTGCAGCTTTTGTAGTGCTGCAAACTCTTCCTATGAGGACCATTCCATTGGAAAAAATGTTTAACCCAAATATATAGCCTATAATTTCTGAGTGAAATTCTCACAGCTGGTTGCAACAGCAATCATAAAGAAATTATATTATTAACTAATCTACTAATCCATTTCTACAAATACATTTCAAAAGTCACCCTCAAATGGAAGCTTTAGTCAGTGCTGCCTCTCAGTGGTCACGTATTGAAACTGCAGCCTATGAAACTATTACAGGTCAACTTTAATCATATTTATAATACATTTGCAGTAGTTTTTAGTAGGAATGAACTAAAGTGTATTGTGTTCACCCGAAAAAATATATAGAAGCTCTGTTTTTCCAGATTAACGAGATAACTTTTACAAAAAAATAAATAAAAAGCTCAGTTTTTCTGAATTAATGAGATAATAATAGCCTATTAAATAATGAATAAAAAAATCTCTCTGTGACATCTTTGACTGGCTAAGTAAGAAGAACTCAAACTGTTTCTTAAATTTATTTTACTTTTACTTTGTTTTGGGAATGAGACACTGGTTAAAACTCTTGTCTCTTATAATGGGACTGCTAAATGTTATTGCTAAGTGACAGTGGACATTCACCATCTATTTTCTATCAGCAGCTAATGCAGGAAATAGGTCTATGAGACTATTTTCATGTTCAGCCTGCATGAAAAACTCAGAAATAATAATTTAAAAATGGTTTTCAGTGAAGTTTGAATGAATATCTAGAACATTTCATTAAAATAAACGTGTGTTCCTAATATGCATTCTGTAAATGTTCCATTACATAAGTGAAAACACAACAAAGCCATTTTTTGGATATGCAATAGAGCTCTTAATATTTATTTTTTCATTCAAGAGAAACGTTGATATTTTTACAGCACAATTTGCATATCTCAACACATCCCGTGAACGATCACAAAACCATAACATTATATGCTCTGTTTTTACACTGAGTGAAAAACAAGACAGCTTTACAAGCATTTCTCTTTACTCTTAGCATACAGATGATTCTATACATAATCTCTCTCTTTTAAAACATAATCTGTGGGCCAAATATACAGACAAACCATCAACAGAACATGCAACATTCAAAACAAAAGGTTCCAGACATCTACTGAAGTTGACTAGATATATTTATATTTTTTTCCTCATGAGTTGTTTCTGCAGGTAAGAGGACATAATTGCACAAATAGTCATTGGTTGACAGCACGTTTTGATAAAACTCCCCTTGTACAACTATAGACACCCATTGCTGTACAGTTATGTCTTTTGTGGGGATTTTTTCTTCTCTTTTTTTAAACACTCACATGCTCAAACCTCGGACAATAAAAACATTCAATCATTGTAGAAAATAAACACTTTATGTACACGTCAGACAACTTGAGTCACATTCACACTCCTCGGTACAACGACAAACAAATGGTTTCACGATAACAGGCAACAGCTGATCTGAAGAAACAGTATTTACTTTTGTGTGATGGAACACGAGAGGTTAACCTGCCATGACTGAGCTGAAAAAACTGCACCGTGTACACGAGACACTATGAGCATGAAGCAGTCGAGGGTGATTTCACTTAAAAGTTGTTCGTCGATTTCAGGAACAGCAACATGTTTGTCTATTAATCTTTTGCCACATAGATACAAAATGCACACCACAATTTATTATTACCATCATTATTATTCTAATCTCGCCACCACGTAACCCATTTCAGTGCAGAAACACAAATCATGTAAGCTTACATGTTAAAATGAGACAAAATAAACATTGTAATAAAGTGCACAAGATTCGTGTTGATGTTAACAGCTGTTAACGCCACTATATATAGATATAGATTTATTAAAATAAGTAAAAAAATTAAGATATTTCTGCTCACCAATGTACAAATTTCTCTAGACAATATGTTCATAGACCAAACAATTAACACAAATGCATTCAAATGTTGCATAGAATTACCTCAAAAGAACTAATGGGTTTGGGATACATATATATATAAAAAAAGTAAGTTAAGTAATTCAGGAATTTCAAAATAAAGGTTGGCACAAATAAGTGATTGTTTTTTAAAAAATGGTCCGCTCTACTGTATTCAAATGTATAGGTGACATCTTGTTCTTTGTGTGTTAAAGTTGCATCATCATTTTGTACCTAAACGACAGTTTTTTTTATTTTATTTTAGTTTTTTCATATGGTGGCAAAACATCAAGTAGATGAAGATGAACATGGGTCTCCTTGCACACACTAACATTGAGACATGGCCCCGTGTGTTACGGTGGGTGAACTCGCTGGCCTGAGAGGATATTTTGATCACAGGCAGTGAAAGGTGCTGGTTCACTGTGTTTAATGGAAATCACTGACACAAAACTGTTTTCACAGCACAGCCAGAGACACAGAGGAACCTTGACATTTGACTGATAGGATATATATTTTTTATCTCCATATTTGAATTGATTTCCAGGTAAAACTGAATCCTTCACTAAAACTCCTACATTAGACCCGTCGAGGACAGCAAACCAAATCTGCAGCTTGCTTGAGTTTTTCAAACATTATGGCAACATGGAGGGACTTAAACCAAGAACCACTAAATAAACCTAAACATAACAATGTTCCACAGATATAATGAATCTTACAGTGTCTTCTTAAATACCTGTAACATTCAACACGGCGTGTGCTTTGGGTGAAAAAGCACAAGATGGTGTTCATTCTTATTGTAATTTGAACTCGCCCGTGGATACGGTGAAATCTGCCCCTGGATGTCGACGTGAACTATGATCACCTGTGCAACACATCTGTGCATCAGTGGAGCTTCTGGACGTTATCAAGTCATCATAGGTCCACAGTCACGTAGCAGTTACCAGGACTGCTCACACGTTAGATTACTGGATTGTCAGTGCGCCACCCACAGCCTTAATCTAACCAAAACATCTGTCTATATCATCTCGTATATGATCTAGTTACAAGAGAACACCTCTGATACTCTATTTGTATTTAGATATATTCTGCATATAAGCTATTTATTTGTGTTTTACAAATATCACACTGTACAATTCTTTGATATGCTCTGTAATCTGCATGTGGGATCTCTGCTGTACATTTAATCTTCATCCCATTGCAAAGGTCAACAGTCTGAGTTTTACTTCGGTTTTGTAAAGTTTTTTATTTCTACATATATGGAAATTCTATTATATGACAAATATTATGCATTCATTTTCTCCTTTCAGATATCAAAACCTCAGACTTCATTGCAGTGACTGTATCATAAAGGTCTGTTGACATGTTTCCGTTTGATAGGTATGTAAGCTCAGTTGTGCGGCTTCAAAATAAGAACTTGGATTGTAGAACAGGAGCAAAAACAAGGAGGAAAAAAATATATAACCACTGTTAATCCATGTTGCTGTATTGTAACGCTCAGTACCTGCCTTGGTGTTTGCATGCTTGCATTCAAGCAACGTCTGCAGGGAATCAACATGACAGGAAGTGATTACATGTGTGTTGGCAGTGTTAGACTGATAAACATGCATGCTATTCCTACATTTTTTTAATCTAACCACCTAAAATCTCTGTAAATAAAATAAAGATTTTTCTCTTTTCTGTAATCCTTGTTTTGGATCATATCTTTGCATTCACCTTTGCAGCAGGACTGCGCTCTCTTGTTTTGGAGCTCAAGGATTCATCAGATTGGAGCTGACAAACAGCTTGTGCCAGCTGACCACTCTCTTCCTCATGTCCACCTTGTCGAGCCAAATGTAGGCTTCTCCTATCAAGGTCTTCTTCACAAACTTTCCACCATTAGACACCAGGAAAAGCTTAAAACAAACAAACAAAAAAAATCTGTCATTTTTAAATACATACGGTAACCTTGTGTTGCTTTATAAATGATGTTTCTACATGCTAACGTAAGTTAGCTAGGCCAACTTCGCCAAAACTTTGTACAGGCGTAAAATAAACATCAAAGTGAAATTTCCTCTCATCCTTTTTTCCTCTAGAGTTTAAATATAACCAGGCTGACCTGTATCGCATGTCCTGTGGGGTTGAGGGGGAATCTGAAGGTTTCGTTGAAAGAAGGTTCTCGGTCATGGCGGCAAACTCTGGTCTTTTTCTTGATGATCCTCTTCTGAGTGGCCACGTTCACCACGTACAACTTCACATAGAGGTCTAGAGTCCCGTGAGAAAGATTACCAGCATCAGAAAGTGGAAATGCTACCTATGTAACATAACTGAACAACTCATGCACACTAATGCAACACTTCTTAACCTGGCAGGTGGTCCGGACTTTTGAACTTGTAGGTGATGTTTCTGCACTGAAGGATTTCCAACACCAGCTGATCGCCCTCTGTCTTCACCTCCTTCTTGAGAGCGACCTTGATTTCTCCTATTACTTGTGTTTTACCACCTAATTAAAGAACACAAAAGTCATATTTTTAACTTTTGTATTTTATGCCAACCGCTCGAACATTCTTCTCCCCAGTACCTGCTAGGTGAATTTTTCAGTTGAACTTGAAAGTATGCACTCCTATTGTGCCCAAGGCTCATCTGAATTATTCAACTATTTCACATCATCAAACCCGAGCCCTCAGAAGAATGAAACCAGGTCAAAGAAGAGAACATATCTGATGTTTCACATATGTTCTCCTAACTAGGAGTCTCTGCTGCTAATTATGCCTGAGAGCATCCTATTAGAGCGGCTGAGTAAAACAGGGTAAAGGAGTCAGCGAGACACCATGGAAATGACCTCTTGACCCTCATCTGTGTAACAATAACCCAGCTACATCCTTAAATGACCCTGAGCTTCTTGTTACAAGACGAAATGGGAGATGGTGAGGAGACACACGAGCTACACTGGATGCAGATATAGTTATGACAGGGGTGATAATGTGACAGCCACTACTTATTTTATACAAGCCACACAAGTCATTAATCAGAGGTAATACTGTCTGTTAACAATAACCACCTAACAGCTGACACTAGGACGACACTTTAAATGTGCATAGATTCATTTTAAAGGAGCCAGATCATGCTATTTTAAACTTTTGAAAGCAAAGCCACAATATATGATAAAATATTCTCGTTGTCACTATTGAGATGTCATTTTTATCTTACGTATGAGTTATTTTCGTCAGCCTGAATTTGTACCCGGAAATGAAACGGTCTGTTTCAAGCCCTGTCCACACGTAGCCGGGTATCTCCGAACGAAGATATTCTTCTACGATTCGGTCTGTCATCCACACAAAAACGCAGATTTCTACAACGAAAACAAATCTTTTTAAAAACTCCGGCCAAAGTGATGATTTGCGTTTTCTCCGTTTTCTCCGGATTTGGGGGAGCTACTGCCACCTACAGGTCTGGCATGCCTATGAATGTGCTTAACAATGCACTTATGCGGTTACGTGTGGATGAAGTTTTTTCTAAAAACGAGGTGGTGTGGATGCTATTTTTTTGGATGGCAGATATTCGCTTTAAAATAAGCCTGGCTACGTGTGGACAAGGCCTCAGTGAAGTCTCTTAGGCAAGTCAACTATTGCACTGGTGTTGCTGGTTTAGTGGTTAAAGCATCTACCTTTTATCTTTTTTTGCCATGTGCTGACGCCGGTTCGACTCCCGGTGTCGGCAGTACTTTATTTAGCCAGCTGAAGCAGATTTATTTATATTTTAGTTTTATTAAATATTTTCTGCAAAATATTTTATGTCTCAAAATTTTTGAATTTGGTCATTTCCAAGCAGAATTTTAGTTTATTTACTCTGCTTACCTCACATGGACTCACACTGGCTAAATAAACTAAAAAAGTTAAAAAAACAAAATCAAAAAACAGATTAGTCCTACTAGGAAGTGCAGCTAACAAAGAAGAAAAAAGTTACCGCTGAGACCAGGAGTCGAACCGGAGTAATGTCATGGCAAAACAGCATGCAAGGCAGGTGCTCTAACCACGCCTGTTACAAAATGTTAGTCGCCTAAGGCACATGTCCTGTGCTGGCCATTATGTGCTCTGAGACTAGCTTCATAGGGTGGGGTGGGGTGTGTGTGTGTGGGTGGGTGGGGGTTGCTGATGATGCACTTAGTTTCCATCCTTGTGTTTGCAGGTCTCAGAGTTTGAAAACTTGCATTTGAGACAGGAAAATGCATGAATGCTTCCAAAAGTGGGTTTGGGGGTATTTTTCATGAGGAAATAACAATATCACACGGTAAAAAGCTCCTTAAAGTGGATTTTCCATGATATGGACCATTTAAGGGTCAGTACACAGATCAGCCTGCAGGGGGCAACCTACAACCAAGAAAGTAAAAGAACTTGCCTTCATTTTCTGGGGTGATTATTTGGTGTTTGTCTGTACCGTTGGGAATAGTCTTACCGCTGTAGGAAAAACAAAGCAAATCGCCACACAATGAAACACAATGTGTTGTTAATAAATGGCGTGCCAAAAAAAAAAAAAAGAGCTGCAAAAGGATCTTACATCCGTGGCACTTGGAAAATGGCGCTGTCCACTCCAGTTCCCACCCCTTCGTCTCCATCCAGACCTCCATAGGCATCTCCCACCAGACTCGGGGCAGACAGCACCACAGACCCTGAGACATCACCCAGTCGGTGTCCCAGTCCTGTCAGAGGCCAGACAGAGTGGGATGCTGAGAATCACTCAGTTTGTCTATCTGTCTGTCAGTTAGATGCATCAAACACTCCAGCTGACAGGCAGCTTTGCCTCAATATGAGCTCCTCAAAATACTTGATGTAACAGTGTACTTTCTATCATTGCTAGAAATACACAAAACTCTTAAATCAGAATGAGTTTAGTGTAACTAAAATAAATTTCTTTCATGGATTTTTGTTCTATAACTAGTCCAGCCCTTCTTTTGGTTATGAATGTGACTTTGAATTTGAAATATCAGCAACTAATTCACCAAAGAGGGAAAAACAGCGCCATGCATTCAGAATAAAACACACTGCTCTAGACCTTAATAAAAAAAATACAATTTTCAAAATGATTTTTCAGAATTGTCAAAATAATTTGCTATTTTATATACCTTTTTCATTTTTGTATATGTCTAGTTTTATGACCTTATTGTATAAAAATGATAATTTGTTATATATAAATGAATAAATTACAGTGTTCCTATGTGGTCTCACCTTCTCTTGATACTTCTGCTCCTCTCACGGTTAGCCGAGAGCTTTACTCATTGGCCGGTGAGTGCAGAGTGAGACTCCTGTTGACTTTTGAAACCTCTTGGTGTTTCCTGCTTTGACTTGCTCTCTCTCACTTGTGTCCCCTTTATTTAGAGTGGTGGGAATGGGAGAGAACTGGGCAGGGTGGGGGAGGCTATGTGTGCCTTTAAGTGTCTTTTATGACTTTTTGGGTGGGGGTTCATTCATATTTCACATGCATTTTCACTGTAGTACTATATGGCGTCAACTGTAAAGTAACACATTAAGTAGTTGAAAGCAACATTTTGTCACATGTAGCTGTTCAACACACTGCATTTACTAGTTCTATTTACACATATTTACTCATTTTACCCGTTTCACAACAATTACAGTGTTATGTCTAATTTTTTAAGGTCAAATCTAAATATATCAAGTTGTATTTAAATATTCACAATCAAATCTAAATTTATTAAGTAACATTTAAGCATTTAGTATCTAAAAATATGAAAATACACTTTAAATGTACAAATTAAGACTGGTGTAAAACTGAAATAGTCTACCAAAACAAAAAATGGGATTGTTGGGACCCATATTTAATGTTCAAAAGTTCTTATAATGGTAACCGTGTGTCATTCAGTTTAATTATGATTCATTTGTCAATGGTTCTATTGGGGTTTGCCATGCACATTGATAAATGAGTCATATGTGGATCCCCACCATGCTTTTATTTTGATAGGCTGTGTCAGCATGTTAACTAATTACTTATTTTAAGACCACTTTGCTTTAGATTTTAATGGAATTCAATCATTTTGGTTTAACTTTATATCTTTAGATGCATTTAACATTATTTGTAGCTAAATGAGCTCAAATGTAGCATGCTAGTTTTAAATGTATTACTTTACAATTGGTACTCCACGTTGTACCACAAAGTACTCAGTGTGAAGAAAACAGCAGGAAGGGTGTCTTAAATGCATGCTTGAATAGCTCCATCAATGTACTAACTTTATCTCAGAAAGGAATGGCAAATTAATTTTTCATTCAACGGGAATCACACTGAGGATTATGCAGGATTATAACTAGATATTGTTTTAATCATGTTAACATAGTAAGATATGAGACATGTGAAAGGAATGGCATCCAGCTTGGTTTCTACACCGGGGTTAAGCACCTCCACACTGGGGCTCAGTAGAAACCATGTTTTAGGGATTGACACATGCACGCTCTGCAGAAACAGAGGGGTTTGAGTTGGTGTTTTTACAGCTAAATTAGATTATTTCATTATATTTGTTTATATACTGTAAATTTTTTTACTGCTTTGCTGTGTAAATAAATTTGCAGAGATCTGTCAACTTTATGTAGTAGTATGTAAAATATCTAAATATGAAGCCAGAATGCTACGTGGGTGAAAATTGAGTTTTTTTAGACATGTGGTGTTAAATAATTGCCTTTCATTTTGTTGTATTTATTTTATAGAGTACAGTAGCACAGCTGTTATGATCAATTTTTACTCTAAAAACGTAATTCAGTGAAAATCAAAGGTAAGTGGTTGAGAAGGTTAATGCACTTCCAAATCAGGTTTATTTCACATGCATGGAGAAAAGGAGGCATGTCACAGGAGGCATTTCACGGGTAGGGGAAGGATTTACTTGGTTGCAGGCGGGACTGTTGCACGGCAGCCTCTGCAGCAGCAATGGCTATCCCAGCATCCTCTAGGTGGGCCTGAGTGACGCTGCTTTTGCTTTGACTTCGGGAGGGGCCGTGGGAGCGCAGCTGGCCATCGGAGGAAGACTTGGAGCTGCCGGGACTGCTGTGTGACTTTTCCAACGGCAGCATTTGCATGTCTGGAAGGAGATGAAAGAAATAGTTGGAGTAAAAAGCTGCACATGCAAATAACTCATTATTTTTATTGCTGTCCTGTCTGGGCCATGTTGACCCTACTTAAAGGTGTTGAACACTCATTTAATCAATATATTTGCAGTGGTCTCTAGTAGGAATGAAGGTCTTGTAATTTGTACCTGAGGGGAAAAAAAAGCTCAGATGTGCCTGAATCAGGAAGTACAAGTCAGTTGGAGGAGAAAGTAGCTTCAGGCGGCAGGTTTTGGACTCTTTTTTTCCTGATATTTGGACATCTCGCCTCTGATTGGCTAACAGCAACGCAACTCTACCACTAACTCTGTTTGCTCTGCAGCGTTGATGCTTTATCTCCACAAATACCACAACCCTGAAGGAGTTCTGTGGTGGAGTTGCTAATGCTAACGGTTAGCTTCTACTAGCTGAGACGTTCTCTGCTGTTTCCTGAAAGTTAAACCAACAACAGCCTTCCCCGTCGTGAGTCAAGATGGGTGAGTCCATGAATGTTAAGTTAAGGGCAGCAGTAGCTCAGGAGGTAGAGCGGGTTGTCCAGTAATCGGAAGGTTGCAGGTTCGATCCCGGCTCCGGCCAGAGAGTGCTGCTGTGTGTCCTTGGGCAAGACAATTAACCCGCCTTGCCTGCTGGTGGTGGTCGGAGGGACTGGTGGCGCCAGTGCTCGGCAGCCTCGCCTCTGTCAGTGCAGCTGTAGCTACATCATAGCTCATCCCCACCAGTGTGTGAATGTGTGCATGAATGGGTGGATGACTGATTGTGTTGTGAAGCGCCTTGGGGGGTTGTAGAACACTAAGAAGGCGCTATACAAATACAGGCCATTTACCATTTAAGTGACAGTGTGACATAGTGCTGTCAGGATTTTTAAATCCTAGCGTTTCACCACTGTCAGAAGTTAATGCAGGAGATAGATGTAGGAGACTATTTTCATGTTCAGTCTACATGAAAAACTCTGATTATAATCAGAAATAATAATTAAAAAATGGTTTTTCAGTGTTCCACACCTTTAACAGTATTAGTTTAGGAAATGATCATCAGTCTCATGGTCCAAATAACCAAGAATAAATGTATAGAAACCATAGATGTGTTGAAGTGTTTACCTTTGGCTGGATCAGGGAAGATTCCATGGCTTCTGCTCTTAATCACAGAGTTTTTAGGTGAACCATGACTATCGTCTCCCTGCCCTGGCAGTTCACCCAGTCCCATTCCGTGCCCTGGTCCAGACCCAGACATGTGGCCCTGGCCGTGGCCCTGACCTGACCCAGAACCAGGTGGTGCTTGGGCAGCGTGGTGAGCTCTGCTGTGTTCAATGGTTTCACTTTGTTCCCTCAAAGGCATCCAGCGAGGAATGTTGTCCAGCTGTGCCGTGTTCGACAAGTCAATAAGAACCTGAAACGGCACAAATGTAAAGCACAGAGGAGATAATGAGGGGAAAAAATGACATCAGACATAAAAAATTGTTAAAAAAAATAGTAGCATTTGTCTTTGTTTCCTCTTTTTGGAGTTGACTTTGTTTTTTTAAATTCTCTAAAGTCACATCACACTCATTCTAGCTGATCTACACTGGTTCCCTGTGCACTACCGAGTGCAGTAAAGTTTGAACTTATGCCTTCAAAGCTCTGAATGGTCTAGCTCCCCTCTACCTGTCAGAGCTGCTTACCTCCTCCAGGTCATTAAGGTCTGCTGACCGCCTACTGCTACGCGTTCCCAAAATGAGCTACAAAGCTCGTGGGGAGTGTGCTCCCTCTGTTTGTGCGCCAGACTCCTTCGCTGGCACAGTTTAAATCTAACTTAGACACATTTCTTTCATCTAGCTTTTGGCCGGTGAGTGTTCTTTTTTAGCTGCGTCTCTGTTTTTACTAGCGGTTTAATTTTTCTGCTGTGATCTAATGTGTTTTTATTCTTATGACTGTTTCTATATGAGCTTTATGTGCATGAAGGTGAACTTCAATCTCGTGGTTTTTTATGTTTGATGCTTGTTCTCTGTGCAGCACTTTGGTCAGCTGTCATGCTGATTTTTAAATGTGTGAGTGCAAACTGTAAGAAGTAAAAAAAGTTTCCTTATTTTAGTGATAGTTTGAAATGGAAATTTCCTTTGGGATAAATAGTCAAATGTTCCTTTTTACTTAAAACTCCATGGAAAGAGTCATAAGCAAAAACAGCTATAAGAACTAGTTTAATTTCACAAAAATGACCTTCAACACTTTACTGACCAGATCATTTAGGAAAGGGCAAACCCAACCAACCTTCTAGGAAATGCAATTTCTTTATTCCACCAATTAGCCTTTCGCCGGCCCCGCCCCCAGAATGGCTATTGTCCAATCACACATCATAGCAACCGTTACTATCCGACAACTCCAAACAAAATAATGAAGCTAAGCCTAATTTACTACTAAGCATTAGCCTCGATAGTAGTCGTGTCTGCTGCCTGCAGCTCAGATCATCTGACATCTGACAGCTCACAGGGACACCGCATTGCCGCCACCTCTCCTCGGATCCATGCGTCCCTGGATGCCGGACCTTCTCCCAAACTCCCAACTCCTTGTTCCCTGCTATGCTTCGCTCAGCGGAGCCGACACTAATATATCCCTCCACTGCATACTGTAACCCTGTTGCCTCGATCTGGATGATATTGAGGAGAAATTGCTCTAAAAAATGTCACTGACACACATCTGTCTACTTCTTTCCATCGCGGAAATCTGTGGAGCTGCAGTATTTGCTCCACTTATTGTCGGAGTTGGCAACAGTAACTAAGGGGGGCGGGGCTCGGCGAAAGGTCAATTAAATGAAATATATGAAATGAAATGAAAATAAAGCCACATACTATATGCTTCCAAAAATGGTTCACAAAAGAATGTCAACATGACATTCACAGTTTGAGCTGCTTGCAGATAGCTTGGCAAGCCATGTGAAAATAGTCTGGCCATGACCCATTGAAACCTCCCAGTCATAGGTCATAATCTGCGGTTGTCTTTCAAACAGTCTCTGCACACAGTTGGACAGCGTTAGGACCAATCAGAGCAACAAACATTGTGACGTATTCAATGCTGCAGAAATCACTCAATGGGGCCGTCCATCATACACCACTGAAAAAGCAAATACATCCTTTTTCAAAAGAAATGACATAAGTACCATACCATACCATTTCATATATTCAGCGCATTTCAACACAGCATGAGAGCTGAATAAAGCGCCTTACAGTCGAAAACAAGCAGAATAAAAAATTGCAAAAGCATGAGACCAAATCAAGCAATAAAAGGCAGGAAACAGACAATCACAACACTTCAATAAAAAATGGTCAAATCAACCACAAGACTAGTAAAAGCAATAAAAACTAGCACTCCAAAAATCACAACAGCCCTGATGATAAAAACAACTCAAAACAGTAAAACCAAGCATAAAAGAGGTCATCGTCCAAAGGCCAAATCATAAAAGTGAGTCTTCAGTCTAGACTTAAAAACCGAGACCGTTGAGGACTCTCGTACGGTGAGAGGGAGAGCATTCCAAAAGTGAGGAGCGGCATACACAAAAGCCCGCTCTCCTCTTACCTTATACTTCATTTTAGGAGTGCAGAGCAGTAAGCGGTCAGCTGATCTCAGGGAACGCGCCGGCACATAGGGTGTAAGTAGCTCTGACAGGTAGGGTGGTGCTAGGCCATTTAATGCCATGTAGGCGAATAATAGAATCTTGAAACGAATTCTGAAAGTCACTGACAGCCAGTGTAGACAAAACTGTTGTAATGTGACTGCGTCTATTTGTGTTGGTTAGAAACCTAGCTGCAGCATTTTGCACAGTCTGCAGCCGGTTCAGCGCTGAAACAGGAGCACCAATGAGTAGTGAGTTTGCATAGTCCAGGCGAGGAGTAACAAAAGCGTGTATCACAGTTTCCACATGAGGACGTTTCAGTACAGGTTTTAGACGTATGAGGCGGCGCAGTTGGATAAAACATGAGTTAATAACTGCGTTTACCTGCGGTACCATTGAAAATCCTGCATCTAATTTTACACCAAGACTAGTGACACACTTCTGGACATGGAAGGCTAAGGGTGGATGATACACGTGAAAGGTATAAAGTACCTCTATCTGCTCCGCTGAGGCTGCAATAGAGCGTGTCTAGACCGACCTGCAGAGCTAAATCATTTTGCTACTGCTAAGGTTGGTCTAGATTTCTAGGTTGCAGATATAAATACAGTAAACATATAACAGATACTGTGTCAAATCTCTTGGATCAGGCAGATGAGAGGACACAACTGAGATATCTGAGGAGTTATTGTGCTTTGGCATCTCAAGGGGGAAAGAAAATTCAGAGCAACAAGCTGTGGATGTCAGCATGTTCCATTGGCTCCATGGCTGCTAGTTCCAGGGCACAACACATGGTGGTATGGCTGACTGATGCAGTGTGCAAAGAACTAAAATAGCTCATTCATGAGGAATAAAAGTTCATGTATTTGAGAGTTTTAGAGGCACGTACTTCTCCTAGAAAGTCATTGGAGGAGGATCTGTCATAGTCCCACACCGTTACCTCCAACGTCTTTTTCTTCAACTGGATGAAGAAAGGAGGAGAGAACAAAGGTCACTGATGTGGGTAAATAAATGTAATCAGGAAAAATGTGTTTGTGCACATGTGATGGGTGATGGGGATTGGAATTGTCAATTAATGACATTTTCTGAAAAAATCAGGTTTATCATTTTTACTTCTAGTGCATGTTTGTTTTACTCATATGAAAAAATGACCCTCTGACATGTACAGACATTATTGCTAAGTTTATAATCATTTAACCATAAACACTTAATCACTTGTTTTTTGGAAAATAGCATGCAAGTAGTTTAGTTAATTAATGTGATGCAAGGATGGTTTGTTTCTAACTTTTATAGGCTTTTAAAAGGACGCATCTTGAAAATGGACCTTGAGCAAAAGTATAACAGCTGGAATGCTAAGACTCAGAATGTTTTGGAAGAACATGCATGTGTTTGCACATTACCTGTTCCAAATGAATGTTTTTGTAGATGACAGTCTGGTTCCATTCTGGGTTTAAGGTCCTCTGAGCATACTTGGTCCTTCTCTTGTTATCAGCACTGATCATTTATAACATTGAGCATAAAAAGTCATTAGAAACACATTATAAAATAACTAGCTCAATCTTTTCCCAGCTTAATTCTCTGGCAAATGTTCAAGATATAGTGAAATCGACTGAATTTGCAGAGATTTGAAAAAAAAATTTCAATATCAAAATGTGAAAATGAAAATAAAATGTGAGCTTGTTTTGACTAAGGTGCTGGTACATGATGAAAATAATTCAAAAATAGAAAGTGAAGGTGTTAAACGCTAGAAGCATGGAGTGAAGAGAGAATGCAATGATAGAAGTCTTCCCAAATTGTGAAGTGCAAAAAGCAACTGGACAAACAACAAAGGACACAACAAAAGGATGGCAAAACCACTCAGAGACATGGTAAGTAAATAAATAAATAAAAAGATTAACTGAAAGCAAAAATCAGCACCACACTACCTTGCATTCTGGACAACCATGACTTGGCTGAGGGAGTCCAGAAGAGGAGGAGGAGGGCAGATTACACAAACAAGAAAAGGCAAAAAAATACAAAAAATAACAGTCAGAGTAGTGAGCTCAAAGAAAAGGCAGTTAAGGACAAAGAGGTGAGGTCATCAATTTTCTCTGAGAGGGATGTCGCTGGTTTTGTGATTGATGCATGTCACGTCTGAGGAAACCTCAATGCTAAATCAGCAAAGGCTCTCTGTATTTGCATCATTCTGCTAACATCAGACCAAAGCATGAAATAAAGAACATTAATAAAAGGAGCAAAAGGGCTCTCAGTGAGCTCTCATTTGGAACCTAGGCTGGATGTAGGTCGAGAGGCAGCACAGCCTCATAAACAGACCTGATGGAGTCATTATCTAAGAACAGATATTGTTACAGAGCAGATAAAGGCTCTATCGATCTGCTCTCTTCCTATTCACAGGCTCTTGGGAAGAGATCGGCGCAGACAGGGGTGAGAGGAGGCGAGCTGAAAGAACGGGGCGATGCCAAAATACTCAGCTGTGTCTAAACTGAACAAGAGATTTTTCACATGTGCAGCTAATTTTACATTCTTGCAGAAGCATGATGGTGCATTCATGTCTAAAACCCAAACAAAGCGGAATGACCCTGCTAAGTGATGTCATATTGTCATGTGCTCTGTCATTCTCTCAGACAAACTCAAGGGGTTAGTGAGTGTTAAACAGTTAAATGCAGTCATAAAACAAAACTTGGGAGAGATTAAACAAGACAGGCACAGAAGCAGAAAGGTAAACAAAGACAGGACATCAGTGAGGACCAGAAGGCACGGGGAGCTCACCCTCTCCCTGGTAAAAGGTAGACCTTCACAAACGGGTCAGAGTAGCCATCGTTTTCCCGGGGAGCCAGGTTTCTGGCCTGCAGGACGTGAACTATCAGGTTTCCCAAGTTTCTATCATAGTTTATCTGGAGCTGTAAGAAAAAGTGTAACAAAGTGGCACTGAGAAAAGGAAATAATACATGTAGATTATATGCTTCAATCTAGCAGCAGCTTAATCCAGCATAAAGCGTGATGCATGGTTTATTTCTGGGTGCTTTTTTACCTGAATTTCTCCAGTGATGAGATGAGGTGTCCTGGTCATCTCCATTGGC
This sequence comes from Aphyosemion australe, assembly GCA_006937985.1. Classification (NCBI taxonomy): domain Eukaryota; kingdom Metazoa; phylum Chordata; class Actinopteri; order Cyprinodontiformes; family Nothobranchiidae; genus Aphyosemion; species Aphyosemion australe. The sequence goes on along the minus strand of SSNS01000168.1, from coordinate 1,343,068 downwards.
TAAAAGATGAGCGAGAGAGGAGTGAGATGTGTTAGTCACTGAGTAATTGTAATTTCATACTTTCAAATGTTCAAACTGATCAACATCAGTGGATTAGTTTGTAGGATAATAAACAGAACATTGTTTTTACTGAAAAGTGTCGAGGGAAAAAGTCCTGCAGTGAAATTTACAAAGATGTCAACTGGACTTTATTTAGTCCAAACACATTTGCATCATTTCATATTTTATATGCTTTATTGAGAATACATATGACATAGTTCATCCTTCTTTATAAATGAAAGACCTATCATTCCTTGAAGAAAGGCAAATCACGTGCTGCCTTTGAAATGTTGAGAAATGAAGCTGTGTTGGTGAAGTCAGGTGTAATCTCATGTAAGACATTGAGAGATCTGTTAGTAGCCTAGTGAACTAGACCAAATTCTTGCTTTGCAGAGTTTGGTCTAGGCACGCTTCATTGGCACCCTCGCAGCCTGATCTGCTGCTGTGGCTGTCCAATCACAGCTCGCTATAGTTTTGGTTGGGCCAATCACAGCGCTCTATATTTTGGGCCAATCACAGAACGGGAGTAGCCGATGACGTCAGCGCTGCGGCCGCGAACCCAAGCAACATGGCGGCAACGCAGGAACCACGTTTGTTTGAAACGGCTTTGTCATCAACATTGGATTATTTAGACTCCAACGTGCGTAAGTCTGTCTGATATACTTAGCGGCTTCTTATTTTTATCAAACAAAGTAGTGCAATGTCCCAGTACGCCTGATATTCACATGTTTTTCATACAAAAACGACAGAAATCATTGATGTTAGACGCCATTAATGCCTCCCGCTTTTCCGTCGCTGTGATTACGTCACGTTGTTCGTTACTCTGATTGGTCCTAGCGCTATCCAATTGCGTGCTGACATTTTGAAAGACAACCGTAGATCCCGCCTCACGACTGAGGGCCGTCAATGGTTCATGGCCAGACTATATATTCACATATATAGGATGGCTTGCCAGACTAATCTGTTAGAGCATCTGTTTGGAATTCTTTTCAGCACCAAATGTGTGCAAAAAACTGTCTAAGAAATAGATTTTGGAACAGTTTCAATTTTCTGCAGAGGCCATCTTCAGTTGGATTAGTGTCATGTATCAGGAGTAACATTACTTTTTTAAGTTGTGGGATTTGGTTTATGATTTATTTTGCAAAAAAAAAAAAGCCCACACGCATAGAGAGGGGCAAAAACATTATCACCCACCCACCTTTGGCAGTGGACAATAATGACATTCCCTATCAGTGTAACGCACTGCACCAGAATGATTTCTTGTACTAATAGTCTGTCGACTCTTGACACATCACACTGCCTTCTCATGCACCCTCCTCTAGTGATGTTTCATTATATGCAAATCAAATCACAGGAGCCAAGATGTCAAGCCCACAGGCTCCATTTTGTCGCTACTTTCCTTTCGTATTTAAATAAAAAACAGTACATTTTATGTTTTACATTACTTAAACTGGTCTGCTGCTATGAGCTAACTTTTATGAGATGTACCAACAAAAACATGATGGAATCTCAACTCAGAATAAGTCACCTTATGTCTCTGTTTCTTGTTGATGGCTGGGGAGGCTGGCTGACCAGGGCTTGGGACCCCACTGGAGGCTGCTGAACCAGCACCAGAGTGTAGAAGGGCAGAACGTTCCAAAGCAGAGAGAACCCCCAGACCTCCTGGTCCTGCCCCGGTCAAGTCAGGGGCTTGCTGCTCAGACACCTTTTGTAGTTCTGCAGCCAACTGGTTAGGATCCACACCAGGGGAACGCTGTCCACCTACCAAAACAAACATTCACAGCAATGCATAAGTGCACAGATGCATGCATGTAGATAAATAGTAACTGCCTGTACGTACCAGCCTTTAGCAGGACAATGTGCTCTAGAATTTGCGGGTGCTCAGGGTCAGACATCATATTAAGGTCACTGTTTAGATCCAAACAGAATTCATATGTTAAAATTCTAATAGTTCAGTAATCATTCTTTTTAGCAGATGAAAGGGTGTGGAGTTGATGGGAGGAAAAGAAGGGAGGGATGACAAGGTGAACAGATGTTTTATTGCAACAAAATATATAAAAGTGTCAGTGAGACCAAAATAAACGATGACAGATGTTACTCACAGCCTCACACACAGCTCCGCCTCTGCACACTGCTGGCCCATGATGCACTGCACTTCCTCGTAAGTCTTTCCCGTTAGTGGGACTCCGTTCCACTCCAGCACCTGCATTCCTGTGATATGATAAAGCCCGGCAAAGAGGGAGAAAGCAGTGTTAGCAGACATTGTGTTTCAGCCTGTGGTCTCATTTATTTTTCCTCGTCGCTCATAGGGAAACATAATTACACGTGCAAAGATTAATTTCTCCAGTCACACAGCAAACGCAACAAAAGAAAAGACCTGAAAAGAATTTTAAAATTTAATGAGTTTCATTTTTAGCTTCTCCAATCAGTTGATTTGAGTTTAGTCATAATTATGGTCATAATTTAACTTTGCACTGCATAAGCAATAAATGATTCAGTGGTGAGTATAAGTAAAATACGATTGTATTACCTTGAAAACAGTGTTTTTTTTTACACTGGTAGAGCAATTCACAAATTGCCATTACATTATGACTATGTGCCTATTTAACATTATTCCAGATATTAGTAGCATGATTTTAACAATGGATTTATGTCAAGCTGTGGATGTGACCTCCATCCTTCAGATTTGTTTAGACATTTTACTATGACTATGTTGTTGTTATATCTTAATAGAAGCTTGATTATTTAGCAAAACTGTTAAGCTATATGGTAAGTCTCAGACATTTTCATGTGAATGTTAGAATGCATTTGCTCTGTAATTAGATTAGTAATGCCTGTCTATAAAATACTGCTAATTGTCTAAGCCTTTTTTTATATCTCTTCTACAGTTCCAACAAAAATATGTGAATTGCAGACTAATTTATTGCATGTGCTTTCCTATATGTGTGTCATTAATAATGATGGTAATGACTAACACCATCCACTAATATGGAGAAGAGTTTTCTAAAGTTATATGTGATGGGTCGGGACAGAAAGCATAACTACAACATTTCTAAATTTAATGAAGAGATTCCTAAAAATATAAATATGCAGATTGAAATGTGAAGAATGACAAACCCAACTGTAAACTAGTCCTGTTTATAATCCATTTAGCTTTATTTATTTGTTCTTATTTTAAATTTTGTAAATTGATTTGATTAAATACTGAAAAATACATGAACATTATTTTGACCCATACTCAAGTATAATTAAAAAAAATCTGTCATTTAAAAATTTATAAATTTAATTCATACAAAATACATAATTCAGCTTCCTAATGCAGTCATGTACACTGCCATGAGGGGAAAAAATAGAAGTTATAAAATACTGAACTATGTTCTCTTATGTGATTTTCCTTGGACAGTAATTGTAATGGTTAGCACTGATCCCTCGCATTAGGACGATCCTCAGTTCAAGTTTCAGCCGGAGCCTTTCTGAGTGGAGTTTGCATGTTCTCCCTGTGTTGTTTTTCTCTTTGTTCTCAGATTTCCTCCCACAGTGCAATAACATGCATGTTAGGTTAATGAGTGGTTGCTGGTTGACCTTAGGAGCAAGTATTACTCTTCATGATTATTTGGATCAAATGTCTGCGTTGGCCTTGTGAGAGACGGCCACCTTGTTCAGATTAGGAGAGGCTTTAGCCCCCACAAATCCCCTAAAAAGGCCAAAGTGGTAAAGAAACTGTGTGCATGGATGGATGAATGTGGGTTTTCCTCCTAGTAATAGAATTTTTTAAAGCCTGATGTATCTTTTATGGGATTTACTGTGTCATGGTTTTTGTCTGTGTCACTTTCGGCTGACATTTGTTATTTTCCCTTTGCATTTCTGGATTCCCTGTTTTATTACATATTTCCTCCTTTGTTCTTGCAGTTTAGTTTCTGATAATATTTTAGCTTTATTGTTTATAATTTTTTTCTGATATTATATTGCATTATACATCCCTTCTGCATTAATTTGCTTTTGACAGTAAATGCCAGCATCCATTATTTCTAATCTATCATAACCGATTGTTAGATCTTAAACTATGAAAATGCAACTGATAGTTTCCACCTAAAAGGAAATAATGTAACTATTAAAATTCATATAAAATATTTTTCTATGCACACATGAATATGTTTTTTTTTTTAGCTTTTTTATTATTATTATTATTTTGTCCACACAATAGGTTTCAGAATAGCCATGCTGCAGGGAAGTAATGCTGCAATACTGTGAAGCTCTGCTGTCTTCTTATTATGCTTCTTTTACTGACAATCTACAGTAGCTGGCCTCTGAGTTGTTATTTTCCTACGCTCGTCTTTTTAATGACAAACGTTATGCAGATAGAAGTCAGCATGAAGATATTCTGCAGAAGACAGATGATAAACCTTTATTTTAAGAAGCTGAGTAATAACACTCAAAGACCAGACGGGAACCTGACACTGACACATTATCCTGCTGTAGACTGACCAGCTCTATAATTCATCTTAAGATGATGCTGAGCTGTTCAGGCCTTAAATTGCTCCTCTTACCCTCAACGACCTTCCCTGTTTGTTCAGCCACCCCACCAGGCATGACCTTGGCAACGTAGGCTCCAATCTCACCACGGCCACCTGGAATTTCCTTCCCGCCTACCACACGGATCCCAAGTCCATTTCCTGAAACAAAAATAAAAATATAAACCCCAGTTAAAAACATCTAAGATTCAAAATGTATGTTTTGGTCTTGAAGAATATGTTCTTGGCAGTGTACCTGAGACACTTGTGTCTCTTATGTCTCTCTTGAGTTTGGCGCGAGTGTGCGGGAAGGTGTAAGGGACCAGTTTCATCTAGGAGAGATTATATTGAATTCATAAAACCTTCGTGGTTACTTAAAGTTCAGACACATGGAACTGGATCACACCTGTCTCCGGTCCAACATGTGTCCACTTTGAGGCTGTCCTTCTCTGGGTTTATCAAACCAGTCGGTGTCTTCCCTCCGCAGGTGGTAGGCTAGACGAAGAGAGCAAGCTGTTACAAGTCACGCACTCACAAAAGCACAGCTAGTGATTGAACGCCTGATAGCTGGATTTATCTCTGCTTTAAACAAGGTGAATGCTTGGCAGAGATATATCTAGTAATCAAGTTGGGAAAACATTTTCTTTTCTTTTTTCCATTATGTGCAGCATTTCATTTTTCTTTGCACATCCACCCCCATTTGCTAAAATGCAGGAAGATCTCTGATCTGGTCTTTCTACATCGGTGAGAGGAAAGCAAAAAATAAGTAAAATATAAAAATATAAACTCCACTCCACTCACAACATCGATATAAACACAACTGCAAACACTACATGAATGATGCAGCATCGACCTTGTCATGTCTGTTCCCAGTGTTAATGTTTGTTTTTCTTTATATCAAATAAAATAAATATGTCAGTTGCTGTGCATTGGAGCTGTCTGATTTAGTTTTATCACAATTATTGGACCAAAAGACAAACCCAAATCAAAAATTTTCAACATAAACACTGAAACAAGATCAAATACCTGATGATTGACTGTAGCTTCCTGGTGTGAAACATAAATCCATATAACTGATGTGTGTCTGAACTATGTTTACTGGCAAATTGTTTATGCAACATGCTCTAAAGCATCTGAAGACTCATAATAAGGACTTTTAAGCAAAGAACTGGAAGATGTTGTGTTTTATTATCAGCGTTTTGCAGCACAGAAAACCATTAGTGTTTGCTTAGAAAATAAATTTAAATTTTGAATCTAAACAGGCTCACAAATGTCATTATATGATCAGAGATCCTATTCCACAAAATAACAATGACTGGAAATGGACTGCTGCATGTCTTAGAGTAAAAAGCAGTGAATAACACTCTCAACATATTTCTTGTGGACACTTGTGCACAAATATACGCATGATTATTTTAGAAAATCATTTTTTTCTTAGGCAATGAGCATGGATAATACTAGAAATGGTTCTGGAATGGTTACAAAAAAACCACAGAGCAAACATTCCAGAAAGACGGAAAACTGAATCCACTATGGTTCATTCCAGAATGAAACTAACATGTAAGCTACTACAGATACTACAGCTACATGATATTTTTATCCTTTACTGGCGAGATGCGGCGCAACCAAGAATGAGTCTGGTATGTTTACAGAGTCAGCCAGAGATGCAGATCATTCAGAACCATGATGTCTAGCATGGAGTTGTAAAGTCTCTAGTAACTACATGGAATGGCGTCTCACCTTCTATACTCCAGCTTGTGCCTCCGGCTGGGGTGCAAAGTTAAATGCGTTTTTCAGAAATATGTTCAAAATATTATTGTCTCACAAATGTGAGCTACAGCTATATTTGTATTGTGAATATACTTCAGCACATGCAGATAAAGCAAAAGTCAGTAAGATGCATGCTTAATATTATCCCTACTATGCTTTTAGCAGCCTGACAGACAATATTAAGCAGAAACGATATAGAAAAGAAACAAAAGTTGCATTTTAGAGAAATAAAGCCAAATAAGGTATAACTGGCCTGAAAGCTACTGTTAGATACTCTACCGTGTCTGATACTTTCATGAAAGATTCTGGCACCGTCTCTGTTCAAAGCCAGCATGGACTCACTTAGCACTGTAACGAAGGCAGATGAAACTTTAACGTGGCGTCAGGGCAAATGTTTCTCTCTCAGTAATTTAATTTGTATGGATTTTTTGTATCTGGGCCAAAAAGGACAAAGAAAAAATTCTAAAAAATATTAGTTTGTCATAAACATGTCTGATAGTCGTGTAGAAGTAACAACACAATCAAAATAAATTCAAATATTAAAGCTTTTGCAGAAAGGTCCTGGAATTACACGTTCGTATTTTCAGATGTTTTTTTAAACTTTCTGTCAAGTACCTGTCTAATATGTTAAATTATTATTAACCCCACACTCATAAAGATCCTATTTGCTGCCAAACACTCGGGAACAAGGGCATCTCACACTAAAGCAGGGGTAAGGAACCCTGATCCTGGAGGGCCACTATCCAGCACGTTTTAGATATTTCCCTGCTTCAACACAGTTGATTCGCCTGTTCAGCAGCTCATCAGGCTCTGCAGAAGCCTGTTAATCACCTGCTGATTAAAAGCAGGTGTGTTGAAGCAGGGAAACCTCTCAAACGTGCTGGATAGCGGCTCTCCAGGACCAGGGTTCCCTACCCCTGCACTAAAGTGAGACATCCGCAACAATAACCAACACATGTAAAATAACCACTTTATTAACATGGAAATGGAAAACACAATACAAAACATGCAAGGATGCAAAATCAGATACAAATAAGAAATCAAAGATTTTACAAAGACTGACAAGTTAGTACAACACGAACGAGACACAGACGGCTAAAGTACACACACTGCTTCCATGAAAAAGAGTTATTACTTAATGGCCTTTCACCTTTACAGGCCAACTAGCATATCTGATTACTTCTGAAAAATTCAAAAGTAACTTTAGACTTTAGCAATATATACATACATTAATATATATATATATATATATATATATATATATATATATATATATATATATATATATATATATATATATATATATATATATATATATATATACACACATACATACATACATACATACATACATATATATATATATATATATACACATACATATATATATAAAGTCTAAAGTTACTTTTGAATTTGTAATGTGTGACGAAAATATCTAAGTATCTAAGAAAGTGTCTAAACATAACTTATCATAGCTGCATGACAGTTCTTCATGCTAGCTCAAACACAAATGCCACATGCAACTCAACATGTTTTTATGTGGCAGATTTTAATGGTGAATATTTCATGTACTATAATGTTTAGACATTGTACTTCATACACATTGATTATTGATATAATTCATCCTCAAGATGGATATTAATCTGTATGTAATCTAGTGTTTTTGCTCTTTGGGATACAAAAATACTCAACTATGCTGCCTCATTTCTCTTAACAAACATTCACAGTTCATGGAAGTGAAGTAGCTGCATTTACCATAATTGTAGAAAAATTGTGACAAAATGCAAAATATGAATATATTTCTCAGATTCTTGGTGATTATTATTCTTGCGTAATATAATAAGGCAGTTCCATTATGTACAACATACTCCAAGTGTTCGGAAAATATGACTTTTGAGAATGTGGAGAAATTCTTCATGGGAAATAATAAAGGATGAAAACATAAAATAACAAAAGCATGCAAATGACATCACAGACCAAAATTGAATAAAACAGATTGGTGTCATACATAAACTCAGGCCAAGAGACTTATGTATTGGTGAGTTAGTTATGTGAAAGAAAGCAAAGGCATGCAAACATCTATTGTCACATTTACCACAACACACAAAAATATATCAACAATAATTATCCGTATCACTTGTACTTGAAACAATGCACCAAGTCAATAAGACCACTCTGTGTTAGCATGCACAACAAGCAGGTCCGCACAGCCGAATTGCTGCAACAGTCTTAGGCTCCATTTACCTTCGCTGTCAGACATGGCGCCTTGTAGATCATCCATGATGAATGCGATGTCTCTATCATAGCCTCGTGTCCGAGATTCTTCTCTCATATGTTGTTGTACTTCTGGCAGGGAGTGGCTAGACCCAAATTGGTCCCTGGAGTCAGCAGAAATGGGGGGAAGTGGACCAGCAGAAGCTCTAGCCATACCCATAGGCTGCCCCACTGGACTCAGAGGGCTTTCTTCCTCAGAATTCTGAGCCACAATGGGGATGCGGCCCCGGCTTTGGCTGATAGGTAAACTGGTGGGCTTAGCTCTGGAGACTCCAGGGGCAAATGCTGCATCCAGGACTTCTCCCTCTGTCTTAAGTCTGAGTGAGGAGCTGGACAGATCTCTTTTGATGGACAGATCTAAGCCATAAACAGAAGATGGGCGGGAAGAGGGGCGAGAGGAGGGACGAGATCGAGTACCGCTCGGGTAGGTGCCATCATCCTGAACAGTGCCCCTGACAGCTGATCCGAGACTAAGAGACTGTCCCAGATTAAGAGAACCAGAAAGGTTGGCTCCTAGGGAGGAGCCCAAATATTTCTGCTGCTCAGACAGGTTCTTCCTCAGCCCAAATGTAATTTCATCCTGAAGTAACCTAGCCCTTGCTGCCAGACTGGACACAGAGGAAGTTCCAGATCCCAAATAGCTACCAAATTCAGGCTCAAGGTCCCTACCTTCCTGAATCGGGGAAAATTTTGTGATGGCTTTAGCGTCTATTAGGGCCTTTTTGTTCTTCATTTGTTTTTGGTATAGCACAGCAGCTGGGAGCTGCTTTGCAGCCTGTTTTTCAAGCGTAAGCCTACCGATGCTATATTTCTCTCCCTTAGGGAAGTGACGAAAACTGCTATCACTCGAGAGATATTGGGAGAGGCCCAGGCCTGTTAGGTGTTCCAGTCCCTCAGTTCCTCGCCTGAACTCTTGCTTTATTTGCTGCTTCAGTAGCTTCAGCTCATATGGCTCTTCCATTGTGTCATCTTCTCCTTTTCCATAACGGGATGACCCTAGAAACTCTGCAACCTAAGATGTAGAAGAAAGGCTTTTTAGGGTTTTTATAACTACTTTTAATCCACTGTAAGCAAATATGTATTTTGTGCAAACCCAGCCTAATATCTATTACTCTGTGAAGGTGAAATCGTTTTGGCTGTACAAACACAAAAATTGGGACATAACGTCAAATAGAAAATATCACAAGAATGCAATATTTACCTCTGCTGTGCGCCTGGCTTCTGCTGCCCTGAGTAGTCTGTCTGCTTTTGATAGCTCCTTATCAGGGATGCTGAATCCGGACCCCAAACCACTACTGCCGAGTCCAGATGAGCCTTTGGTGAGCTCTCCTATGTCCTCAATAAGAACATAGTTCCTGGCGTTGTGGTGGTCAATATCAGCATAGAAGGAATCAGCAGAAATGCTGGACATGGGACTAGAGGCCATGCTCCTCTCCTCTAATCCTACCCTCAAGTCTAAGTTGCCATACTTGCTCCCTAAATGAGTCACTCCATAGCCACTTTCTTGAGAGGTTGGCACTATGAGCAGAGGTTGGTTGCGTATTACTTCATAGTTGGTGGTAATCTTAGGCTCTAAATCTGACAAGGTGGTTTGGCGTTGCTTTCCTTGCTGCAAGAGCAGAGCATGCTGGTAGCTGCTAGACTGACTCTGGGCATGGGACAGTGAGAGGGTTGGGTAAGGAGACACTTGTTGATGGTATAAAGACTGCTGCTGGTACAGATTTTGCTGAGTGTAGTGACTAGTGGTCTGGGTCTGTGGAACATACTGTCCATAGGGAGAATATGGACTAGTTAGTGTGTTGTACTGTGAATCAGCCTCGGTTTGTGGAGGAATGAATTGGTCAAACTCTGACTGAGGAGCAGTCCGTGGTCTCTCAAGGCCATCACCTCTACCATCTCTGATGTTGCCAACCTCACTGTCTGACATATAGTCTCGTTCCTCTGCCACCCCTTGAAGATAGGCCCTCTCTCTTTTCTCTCTCTCCTTCAACAAGGCATCCTTGCGGCGGTTTATACCCATCTCCAGATACCTAGAGTAGTGGAAAATGTTTTAAAATTGAAGCACTAACAGTTCTTTAGTCACACTACCATATAATGTTCCAGTTTCTCACACATTTGTACCTGTTACTATGTTTAAGAGTTGAGAGGTCTCATTGAGTGATGTCAAGGCAGTCTTTTAGCCCATAAGCTATTAGGGTAAGAGGGGAATCATGCACATGAACATAAGACTGATGGTATAAGATGAATGAATGCAATGGTATCTTTTTTCAACTGCAATGAACAATTACAAATTGATCAATGTCACAAAGTCTTAAGTAAATAAGCGTGCATCACTCTGCTAATCGTATTAATGTTGTGTAGCATCTCACCGAAGCTTGGCGTCAATCTCTTTTTCTTCTTCATCTAGCTCAGCTTGTTTTTTGCGAAGTTTAGAGGATTCCCTCTCTACCAGATCCAGCTCCTTATCAATATCTTGCAGGATCTTGGCTCTGGCCATTGTTGTGCTGCGGGCAAGACGACGACGGGTAGAGTTGGTGCTGTAGCCCGACCTTCCTGTCAGGGAGTCATCCTCGGGAGGGGGGTCTGGCAATGTTCGCTTGATTTTCTTACCAGTACTGGAAGGAGATCCTCGGCCCTACAACAAATAAACCAATCGCATACCTTTCAGGGATTAAATTAGTTTATGAAGTTAGACATAGCTATTGTTCAAATATATTATTGCATTTAGGTTTTATTCATTTGTTTTTGTAAAATATCAAAAGCATTTACTTACAGGATAGCTGTCAGCATAATATCCTCCCATCCTGTCGTCGGGTGATGGACTCAGAGATTTAGGATCAGATAGAGACTTCTGACCAGCCTTTAATATTCGAGGGCCAGAAGAAAATCTGGCTGGGTCAGCAGTTAGCATCCTCTGCCCTCCGTATGACTTTTCAGGGGATAAGGGAGAAACTGAGCTGTAGAGCACTTTTGATTTTGATGGGATGTCTGCTGTCAGATGTGTGCTGTAGCCCACATCAATGGGTGAATGCCCTCTGTCCGAGTCAGTCTGACAGCTCAGACTGCCACCTCTATGAGAGTTTTCAGGAGCTGATATATGCTTAATGATTTCTACCTTTGTGTCCATTTGAACGCTGGGCCGTTTGATTGTCCCTGAGTGGTCAGTCTGAACAGATATTTCTGCTACTGTCTGAATGGCAATGCTCGATACCTTGGAGCCATGTTTCCCCTCGCTGCTGTGCTTTCGAGATCGCCGTCGAACTTTAGTTGGAGCATCCCACTCTTCTTGGTCCTCCTCATCGGTCTGAGAGGGGCTTTCGACATTTTTCCTAATTTTCTTTTTTCTTCCCATTTGTTGCTTCTCTTCATCATCGGATTGCAGTCCACTATCAAGGATTTTTTTCCCTACGTCTTGATCAGCTTGAAGTTTTTCTATAGTGAGATGTTGGTGACTGTCTTCTGTACGAGCCCGTGTTGATGGAGGAGTAGACTCATCTTTGACAGGCCAGTACTGGCCGCTGTCCCCTACTCCTGCATATTTAGCTTCTAAAAGGTTTCCTGTTGTGCCAGTGCTACTACCATAGTGCTCATCTAGCTGCCGCTGGAGTTGTAATTGGAGTTGTTGGATTTGCTGTAACTGTTCTTTCTGTTGAGCATATGTCTCCTGCTGGGCCACCATGTGGGCATGATGCTCTTCCTCTTGCTGGAGGAGAAGCTGCTGTTTCAGTGCTTGAAGTTCTTCAAGCTCCCTCTGGACCATTATTTGCTCTTGTTCTCTGTAACGCTGTATTTCCTGCCTTTCCCACTCCAGCTCCTCAGCAAGACATAACTGCTTAAGCTTCTCTAATTCCAGAAACTCCCTCTCCATTTGATACTGAGCCATCTTAGTGTTGTCTAAGCCAGGGAAAATTGGGGAAGAAGCTAGGACATCTAAAGAAGCAGCAATTGCCTCTAGGGTAGTGTCCGAGTACATGTCTGGATATCCGGTTATGATGTCAGCTAAAGCTGTAGGGAGAAGCTCCTTAGATAGTTCAGCTTCAAAAGGAATTAACTGTCCTGGATCCGTTGTAGGAATTAAGCCATATGGAACCAAGGACTGGTCCTGAGCTTTTGATGTAGGTGTTAAAGTAGTACTAAAGATGGAGCCAGGTTGAGTGGTAATGGCATATGTGGATGGAACTGGAGCAGCAACTGAGGAATAAACTATTCCATCTGAGGTTCTAAGAGCACTATTTATGCCAAACCCAGCAGCAGGGATCTGGGAGTATGGAGCAGTAATCATTGTAGCGTAGACTCTGGCTGCTTTGCTAGTGTAGTCAAGTGCTTCACCTGCCACAATAAATCCAAATATAGAGATTCTACATTAAAAAAATAACAATTATTCAAGAACAAAGAAACTGCATAATATAGTGTGAGGGCCATGCAACTTGGATTTTAAAATGAGAGTTCAACTGTACATGCACATTTGAAGTGATTTTGGCTAGCAAGATGCAAAACCAAAATACTGAGGAAGAACACGCAGGCACACGCATGCATCTGTGTAAAGGAAAAAAAAACAAAAAGTAGCTGTTATTCAAGACAATTACACATAAATCTTAAAACAAAACATATAAAAAGTATGAATAAAAGATAAAGCAACCACACAGTAAAACCAAAATAGAATTATTAGATAAAGGTTTAAAATCAAATACATGCACATTGAAGTGATGAACATATACAGAGATATTTACACACTCACCTGCTGAAAGCTTAGAAGAGGTTAGGTCTATAGCACCATCTGAAGGTCCACCGAGGTAGTCCGTTTTGAGATCATATGGGGACAGTCCTTCCTCTGTCAGACTGGTCTCTGACACTGAGGCTTTGATCCCATTAGTGCCTTTTATACTATACAGTCCAGCAATATTATAATGATTGTGATCATCCATGTATCCAAACTGGTGGTCAGGCTGGGTTGTAACTGGAGGTTGTGTTCTACAGCTTCCTGTAAATGGTAGCTTGTAAATGACATCACAGCAGATGCTCCTTCTACCAGCAGTGAGGTCTATTGGAGTTCCATCATCCTCCACAACAGAGGTCACAACTCCTGGGCTTGTGGCAGACAATGTTACCATAGCCCTTACTGGCTTATAGTTTGACAAGTCCATGGCTCCTGTAGCTTCAAGGGAAATAACAGGGCTTCCACTGCTGAGAATGGTTGGCGTTGAAGCCATTTGCTGTTTTCCTCCAGAAGAGAGAAGAGTTTCATATGAGAGATTAATGGGTATGTCCTGAGCTGAAGGTGCTACAGCATTTAGTGCAGACTGGGCCTTTACAGGTCTGTATACAATTTGTGCAAGTGGTTCAAATGATTTGCATGTAGTGAGAGGCAAAGGCAATGAAGCAACAGGGCCCTGCAAATCCAGTGGTTTTTCTGCTGGGGTGTTGTTGTAAGAAGCAATGGTTGCTGTGCATGTGACTATTGTGATGCTGTCAGTTACAACAGCTAATGTTGTTGTAGGAGTGATTTCTGCACTAAGATTTACGATCTCAGGCTGCACTGCAGTGATTTGACGTCCACTGGAGTCACTTGAAAAAGACTGGCGACATGACTCAGGTGGAGTAAGGTCCATCCCTCGCTCTGTCATCTTTATGCCAGACTTCAAAGTACGCAAGTCAATGACATCAACTGGATAGAATACCTTACCATTCTGTTTGGGCAGAGGTTGGACTTTTGCTATGTCTGGTTGTATAGTGATGGATACACTTTGTGTAGGGACTTGTGGAAGTCTCTCATGGACTACAGAAACAGTTGTCCTTTGAACTTCAGTGGTGACAACCTGAGTGACTAAGCTAGGCAAGCTTTCGGGAGGCTGGCCTGAGGTGGAAATTGAAGAAGAATACATGTGACTCATACTAGAAACCACTTTTTCTGGTCCCCGTATCTCTTGACTTTCTATAGATTCTTGCTGAATTTTAGTGATAGTGACAGGAGTTACAGATACACCTTGTGGAATATCCTGTGCAGCGAGAATTGGGGTTCTCCTGGTGTAGCCCTCAGTGGTTATTATCTCCAGAGGATGATCATATTCTGATGAATAAGTTAATATCTGTGGTTGCTGTTCCACTGATGGAATAGAATCACTCCTGTAGGGGACTTGAGCTGCATAGCCATTCATAGGAACGTCTTTTTCCGCTGCTACTTTTAATATTTGTGCAAAGGGTAACTGCTGCTGCATAGTTAAAGATTCTCTTCTAGTAGCAGCAAATGCGTCAGTAGTAACCACCTTTGGAGATGTTTCATACTCTGGATAGGTAAATATATCACTTTTTGTGTATGGTGGTTGTTCTGCTGATGGCAAGGAAGTCCTTCTAAAAGGAGGCTCTTCTGTTGAGATAACTGGAATCCCTGGCATTGCTTGGTGTTGTATCTCCATTGGGGATATTGAAACTTGTCTTTGATCGGTAAGATAAGGAAGATAAGTAACATCTGGGTGTGTTGTAATATATGTCTCTTCTGTCATAAAAGTGGGTGGTGCTTCAGAAGTTGCATGAGTTACCATTTCTGGAACTGTAGATGTTGGGAATAACTGAGGTGGAATTCCAGTTACTTCAGTGTGAAGATGAGGAACTGGAGAAACCACAGCCACCTCTGGCATTCTAACCTCAGTTTCCCTTGTAAACATTTCTTTGGGATAATCAAGATTCATAGGGAGGGTCACTCCTCCATGCTCAAGGTTAGCTTGTTGTGTCGTTAGCTGCTCTGTTGCTATGGGCATTTCTAATGCCTGAATACTTTGTGCTGCTAATGAGGACGGAGAAAAGGCTCGAGTGTCTTCATAGCCTGGACGCAATTCTTGTTCTTTTGAATGACTTACTACTTCAGATACTGTTAGAGGTCCTTGAGGTGTCGTTTCATGGCTCTTTTCTGAAACTGGTGACCTTGTCTGAACTGCCTCTGTGACAATGACATGAGTAGGTAAATTCCAATCTTCCTGTAGCAATTCTGTTTGTGATGGAATCTGTTGGTCAAGAATAGTTGCTGGACTTGGTCCACCTTGGACAACTACTTCTTCTAACTGTAATTTAGGCTGTGATGGTACTGTTACAATTTCTGTCAAAGACTCTTGTTGCACAAGTGTAATTGTTCTCGACGCCTGAGGAGCCGATTCTGCAACTGAACCTTTTGGAGGAATTATTTCATCTCCTGCAACTATCCCTGTTTGTTGAGGAATAGGTGATATCGTCTGTCCAATACTTATTGGTAGGTTTGTAAGGGGTTGAATGCAAATGTTCTCTTCTGTGGGCATTGTGATGACTGCTGATGGAGTTTCTGGAGGTGGCAGTGGCTGAACAATAATTTGTTCCACATATGGTTTCTTGATTGGAGGAGCTACAGTGTGTGCCTGGATGGACGGTTCCTGATCTGAGGAAACTGTAATGATATCAGCCACAGGAAGGGGTGGTTGCACGGCAGAGGGCAATGATTCTCCTCTTGCTTGCTTATTTGCTGCTGCCACCTCAGAGGTTGCCACTGGCTCCACTGCCACAGCTGAAGTCACAGTAATTGAAGGTGGATGCTTTACAGTCGGAACAGAGGCTCTTCGAACTGTAGCCTGTGCTGAAAAAACCTCAGTGGATGTTTTCTGCTCTATTTGTGTTGTTCGTATCCCTGCCACCTTTGAAGATGGGATGGACCCTCGCCTCACCGGTGCTTGGACTGTTATTGCCTCAGTTGGAGAGCCAGGCTCAGATGGAAGAGTTATCACCACATATGTTTGTAAACATTTGGTATGCCTAGGAGACAATGGCGACTTTGGAGATGTTGATCCCAGTTTAGATTCCACAGGTCTTGTGAGGCTAAGTGACAGAGCCTTTGGAGGATCCTTCATCCTTGGTAGTGTTGCTGCTTTGGGTGCCACAGGAGGAGGAGGTGGCTTGACATGCTCTCCAGGTTTGTGACTGAAAACAAGTCCAGCTGGAATTGAAACGGGTTTAGGTGGTATGGGTGGTGGAGGCTTGGTGGCTTGACAAGAACCAGATATTATTACAGAGACTGGTGCAAATGCTGTTGTAGCATTTGTTACTAAAGTGGGAACTGATGAGTTTGGGTGAACAGCTGGCCTGGGTAAGGTAGAAGGAAGAGATGGTGTTGAATCAGCCACAGACATAATAGGCACAACCTTTGCCCCGACTGAAGGCTTTGGTGATACAGGTGGTCCTGATGGTACTTGCACAGCTGACACCTTGGGAGATACTGGGACTATACCTACGCTGGGCATTTCTGAAATAGGATGTGTATTTATTTGACTACTGTGTGCATGAGCAGCAATGTTTTCCACACTTGGTACAATGATGACTACATGTCCTTGTCTGGTTGGAGTAACTACTTGAGGTACTGATGCGCTATCCGATGGAATGATTTCCATTCGTGGCTGTATGTCCACAACTACAGATTGCATTGGCTGGGCAGCCATTGTAGTTCCAATAGCTGATGTAGTTGGCGTAACATCAACTGTCTTTACAACAGGTATCTCTTTGGCAATCTCTGGCAATGGCACAGAAGTAGATCGTGGGGGAGGGGGAGGGGGAATCTTCTTTTTGATAATAGTTGTTGATGCCGGAGGTGGTGGAGGTGCCTGTTCTGTCTGAGCCTGAACTGAGACCACCACTGGCATCATGAATGGAACTGCTGACTGTACAGGGACTGAATGCACCACTTTAGCTTGGGCTTGAGCTGGGGTCGTTATGAAGGCTGAAATTGGTTTTGGGGTTTGAGCAGCAGTTGGGGCTGTAGTTGAAACCAGATCAGGCATCTGAATTATGACTGGTTCAGGACATGATACCAATGTCATGGAAGAGGATGAAGCTTGAGTTGTGACAACGATTGGTGTGGCTGTGACTTGGGCAGCAGACTGAGCTGAGACAACAACAGGTGCTGGGCTTGGTGCTGAGACTTGTAAAACACTTGTAACTTTAACAGGTACTTGAGATGGAGATGAAACCAAGTCTGGCATTTGGACCACAACAGGTGCAGCAGTGGATGTCTCAAATAGGGGTGGATTTGGACCTCCAGTTGTGAAGGTTTTACCTTGAAGTTCTTCAGGTGGTTGGATTTTGGCTGGATCAGACACTAGATCTGGTATAGTAACTGTAACAGTGGTGGAAGCTAGAGAAGTGACTGAAGTTTCACTAGATTGATCAGATGCAATTGTGACAGGTAACTGCACAAAGGAATCTGAAAGCAACTGGTCTTTGAAAGACATGGGAGGTGTTGGTGTGGACAGTGGAGTTGAATCTGATGAAAGAGGTGTTTGTGGCTGATAGGATGATGAAGATGTTGCATTAGAAGCCAAACTGGAATCTGGAGTGGCTGGTGAAGTTGGAGATGAAACTGGTGATAGAGGGGAAGGAGTAGTGGTTAGCTCTGGGGCTGATATTGGAGTTGGAATTGGTTTTGGCTCCGGTATTTCACAAACAACACATATAGGCTCCATCTCAGAGGTTTCAGATAATGGTGGACTTATGGACAGATCGTCCTTAGTTTCAGAATCATCACTAGGAGTAATATCAGAGGATATTCCTATGGCATACTCTTCTGCAAGACTGTCATCCTCTTCCTCACCAGATGAACACTGGGTAATCTTAAGGTCTGGTATAGGGAATAATGCCTTTCTTAGTGCAGGATCTTGAGGAACCATAGGCCTAACAAAACTTACAGATCCACTGGGAGCAGTTGGAACAACAGTTATCGCAGTGCGCTTGGGGGGTTCAGAAGGGCGTGGAGGGGCTGGACGTTTCTTTTTCTTGGATGGTAGTTCACTTAAAGTCTCCATTTCGAGATGAGGCATATCACTGTCTTCAGTCGTAAGTGTTTCTTCTGTGGATATAGTTACCACACATGTTTCAGCCTCTAAAGAAGGCCTATAGTCAGAAGACCCAGATGAGGAAGATTCCATTGCAGTCTGGGCCTGTTGAAACTCCTGTTCTATCATCATCAGCTCCCTCTTTTTCTGCATCATTTCCTCATAAACCTCCTCTGGGGACCGAAGTTTTTTGTGAACTTGAGAGTCATCAGTGTCAATTTGGGCTTGTTCCTCTTGAGATTCACTTAACTTAAATTCAGGCTCTTCGACCAAAGATTCATAAAGATAGTCTTCTATTGTCATTCCTCCATAAAGTGGTTCAATATCAGGGGGACTTTCACCTGGAATAGCTTTAGCTTTCTGAAGAATTTCCTCGTATGCTTCTTCTGCACTTTTCAATGATCTTGTCATAAAGTCTCTTCCTTGAAATTGATCAGAAGGGGTGTAAGGTATAACGGTGGCTGAAGGTTTACGTCCTCTCTGTACAGCTGTCTTGATCTCTGGTTCTGATTCCATACTGACGGAGTACTCCGAGCCAGATGTTCTTTGGATTTCATCAATTACAGTCACTTCATGTAAGTCTTCAGTAGAGGATGCATTTCCCGTAGGAGACCCTTGTTTATCATGTGACATATTTTCATCTTCAGAGGAGTTCTCAATGGTGGGTAGAGGCTGGGGAGGCTGTCTGTGCCTACTTTTGCGATGCTGTTTGTCTCCTTTAACTTTCTTGTGACGAGGACTGCTATCACTGTCCTCCTCCAGAGATGAGGCCGATGTCGGTGATGATCCTGGAGTTATGCTGGATGCCTGAACACTTGACGAACCCTTCGACAAGGATTCTGTGATGCTCTCTACTTCTTCATCTGTGCTTTGCCTTTGCCTCATAACAGGAAAAGCCTTTTTGATAGTAGTCTTGGGCATTTTTTCAGGAACATTTTGAAGAGTGGCTGTATCTTTACTGTCTATGTCTGTTTTTATAGGTTGAGATTTGGCCGTCACAGAAGCATTATCAAGCATGACATCTTTGTTTTTGCCTTCATCTGCCAACTTATTGTCTTTCTCATCTTCAGATACAGACATTCCTTTTTCATCACCCATACCCAAAATCTGCTTTCGGATAAACTCATCATCTTCAACTGAGGAATCAGCACTTTCTGTTTTGAGTTCATCACTGCTGGATGAAATAGGGCCAACCTTTAGAATCTTCCTTTGGACTTTCGGGGATGAGGATGATGTGGGCTCACTTTCGCTGCTCTCCATTGCTTGTAAACTTAGGCGCCTTCTTTCTGATTTAGTTTCCTCCGTTACTGGCATCGTTTGATCTGTAGTTATTTCAGCTTTGCTTGCATCACTTGCTTGCCACTCACTCACTTCCTCAAGAACAGGTAAAATCTGTGGTTGATCTTCGTCAGGCTCATCTGTCCTGATACTTGGCTTTTTAGTTGTTATTTGGGGAGCCATAGATTCTTTTTCAACATTAGTTGGGGACGTTTTTCCTTTGTCCACTGACACTTCCTTCCTTTCATTTTTCTCCTGAAAACGTGAGAAGAAACATTTCTTGTTAGGCAGTGATTGTAAACAAAGTACATGTAGCTCATGTAAAATGCCAGCACATTTAAAAAAAAGAGCTTTCTTTAGGTTGAAATATGAACTAAAAACTAAGAGTGTAGCTGTAAGACAGAAATGTTTACACTCAGAACAAACACTTATTTCTTTGTTTTAACCCTTACAGGTCCCTCATGCATTTTTTTGTGCAGGCAGTGTTTTTTTTTTTTACAAAGCCGATTTTTTTTATAAAACCTGACATTAAAGGGGTTAAATCTAAAAAACACATATTTTATTATGTTTTGTGAGTGCTGAAGCCAAGGATGGAACCTGTGTGAATAAATCTGACTTATGAAACATTAAAAAATTTTAACTACACCATTTTATCAAGGACATTTTTTGTGCTAAAGGGTCCCCAATGTTGCTTTTTTAAAGGGACCTCCGAGGTCTAAGTTTGCCAGTATATCAATTTTATAAATAAATCATATATATATATATATATATATATATATATATATATATATATATATATATACGTTTCAAATAATATATGTATTATCTAAATTAACTTTTAATCAGTCTGATTTAGACCAATATGTTACACAATTTTCCAACAAGACCAAAGCAATAGCTCCTGGATCGAATAATTAGCTGTGAACAACTGAGATCCTGCAAAAATAAAACAGTCGTTTCTTACTTTTATCACTTTGATCTCTGTAGATTCTGGTTTTAACTCTTGAGTCAGTTCCTTGCTCTCAGCTGTCATAATTGGCTCTTCTTCCACTGCCAGTTGCTGTTCTTTGGATTTTTGAGGTGGCTTATCTTGCTGCAAAGAACTTTCTTGTTTTGTAAGTTTAATTTGTTCATGAGGTTTGACTTCTGTTGTTACACTTTCTGGAGCAGACGACTCTGGCTTTGTTCTTTTCTCTGGAACAATAGCCACCACAACCTCCATTGCAGTAGAAACCATGGGGACATCTTTAGTCTCCGATTTTAGAACAGAGGGAGGTGTGCGTATAACTCCTTCACCTTCTAGAAGGTCTGCTTTAGCCTCTTTTGATTTGGGCAATTCTTTCACTCTCTCTTCTGCTTTTGCTGTTTCATCTTCGCTTTTTACAGCTACAGTTTTAAGGACTTCAGCGTTTGGTAATTCAGCTGCTGGTAGTAAAGGTTTTACTGCAGATTTAACAGGCTGTTTTTCTGCAGCAGAAGGTGAAATTGTTGTGATGGATGTGGGCGATATCTCCAGTTCACTTTGTGTGGAAGGCAAGGAACCTTTAGCTTCAACCCTGACGGATTCTCCATTTGCTTTTGGGATCTGGGCTGATTCTACTGCCCCAGTTTGGGGAGGTGTGGGTTCTGGTTTTGTTTCTACAGTTTTAGGCTCTGCTTTTATAGGTGCAGGTTTTGGCTCTGTTGCAGTGGTTGCAGGTGTAGCCTGGGCCTTTGGCTTGGCAGCCACTTGTGTAGGTTGAGGCATTTTTCCTGAGTCTCCAAGCTGCCCTGACAATGCTCTTTGAGTCTGGCAGTTCAAACACAGCCATTCCTTCTGTGAAAGAAGAAAAACATGAAATTAGTAATCACAATATATACAGATTGAGAAAATAGACATTATAAGTCCAGAGTTATTTTCAGTTGATGCAGAAGTCATTGATGCAAAGTATGTTTATGCTAAATTAACATTTGAAGACAGCTCACTAGTTCCTAATGAATGTAGGAAAAATGACAAAAAGTTTATATAAAAATATCAAAATGTGTTTATTGTCAGATGCAAATCTAAGATACGATAATTATTCCATCAAACTAAATATTTTTTTTAATTAACTGATATCAATGGCAGCTGTATATGCAGAAGTCTTTTATGTAAATATTTGCATGTTTTCAGTGTGGTTATATGATTGTATGACTGTAATTTAGGCTATTCAGATATTAGCTTTTTAATGAAAATTCAAACATGTTTTTCAAGTGTTTAATCTTTCAATATGAATAAAATAATAGTAAATAAAATGAATGCCAACGCTAGTCTATCAGTGGTTCAAACCTTCCATATATACTGTAAAGTATCATCACAGTTTTGTTTCTTATTCATCAACCAGTAGACTGGTGTCCAAAATGCGTCAGCTGTGTCATGGAAACCAGAGCAAAATGTCCCCTGACAGCCAAATAAACACATTACTCAAGGTAATTTTTAAGAGGTTTGCTATTAAAAATGACTCTTTGCCATTATTCACATTGAAATAAAATGATCATGGAGTCGCCACAAACAAAAATAATGGTAATTCATGAAAAACATATACAGCAATATTTAAAACTCGATTATCTTTTTAAACTAGCACCCTAGTGAGAGTCACAGCTAGAAAAACTTATTTACTCCCTCCATTGAATGAGGATGGGTCATCAAAACACCAAAACAATATATGGAGAGCAAGGGATTATTTTAATAAAAGACAGTAACACCAAGCAAACTGTACATTTTAGTCTAATGAGGGATAATGTTGAGGGTATTGTGCTGCCATAAGCAGCCACAGCAGTACCTCAGGAGGTAGAGCGGGTTGTCCAGTAATCGGAGGCTAGCAGGATCAAACCCAGCTCCCTCTAGGGTATTCTGCTGTTGTGTCCTTGGGCAAGACACGTCACCTAACTTGCCTATGTTGGTGGTGGTCAGAGGGGGCCGATGGTGCAACATGGCAGCCTCGCCTCCGTCAGACTGCTCCAGGGCAGCTGTGGCTACGTAGTAGTTTACCATCACCAGCATTGTGTGAATGTGTGTATAATGGAAACTGCTTTGGGTGACTAGAAAAATGCTATACACATCTAATCCAATATTATTACAAGCAACTCTGACATAAAAAGCACCTCCATCAAAGAAGAGTGTCAAAACAGCTGCCCTTACATACTACATGGAATTTTGGTATTTCATAATTTAATGAAGAGTATAGTATTTGAATGAGATTGTGTTTTTCCACATCTCATTTATATTATGTTAGAAAAAAGAAACTGGGTAAATAAGCTACAAAGTAACTATTACTAAAGTACACAGGAGTTATTTTTCTTTTAAAAGGTCAACAAAAACAAGTCTACAAAAAGCTCATAAAAATTCATATATAATATAATATAAACAGCTTTTAATATGAAAAAATAAATCGAAATAGCTGTTATGATAAATAATACTTGTTTTTATGAATGTGTCTGGGAACACAATTCGTTTTTAAAGTAGGTCAACCTGTTAAAATATGATGAAGAATAAATATTGCTTAACAATGGAAATCAAAACAAGACACAAGAGTGTCATGTTATAAAAAGCTTTCAGCAGGTGTATTGTGATGATGAACAAACAGTTATTACAACTGAAGCAGTCCTTCACTTGGTGGAGAGGAAGTTACAATACAGTTTGTTTTGCTGAGTAATACCATTTCAATCAAAATGATAGAAACCCAATTAAATCCAAAAGACCAACACATTTAACTATGATACGTCACAACTATAGATCTCATTAAGGGCCTGTGATGGTTTAATAATAACAATCCTGGAAATAACCCACACACCACCTAGTAAGATAGCAGTAAAATGCTTACCTTGCAGAGGAGCTAATCACATTTTCTAATAGATTCTATTGTCATGTAGTGCCCTGTAGACATGTCCTGTTAAATCTATGTGCCATTACCAGGCAGCTGAAGAAGAGGAGATGGTAGAGGCTTTCAACAGCTAAAGCAGCATGTCTGTACTAGCAACCCAGCAGACCAAATCACAGCAATGCGCTTGTCTCTGCAGAGCCAGCAAGAGCTGCTCTGATACAGAACAGAGGGGGAGATTCCTATCCTCACAAATGCTGTTCAACACTATGAACTTCTAATTCCTTTGTAACAGAGATAAATGATTGGAACCTGAATGTATTTATCAATATGTGACAATAGAAGTGCATCTAATCTGTAATGCACTTTCTAAACTGGTATGTGAATGTGTTACTTCACACGTTTTTGAGATTAGCACTAGTGCAGGCTGCAGGGAAATAAGTGAATATCAAAAGTCAGCCTATTCTGAAGATGTACCATCATCTACAGTCAATTTTTGCATTTTCAGACTGATTGCATTAATACTTTTAAAATAATATTTAAAAATGAACATTTTTTCTTTTGCATATGATTGAGCGTAATAATGTTTTCCACAAAAGCACAATTCAATACAGATGCAATAGGATGAAAAAATAGATTAACTGGCACTTCCTTTCTGGCACAAAACCTTCTAGTGAGGTACATGCCTGATCATATTATGATTCCAGGAAAAAATTATCTTTCCACCGATACAGCTCTGAAAAAACGGGTGTCCTTGGGTGTCTGCAATATTGGGCACTATTTGTAAAAAAAAAAAAAAAAAAAAATTCAAAACAAAAAATGCAGCAGTATCATCACCATATATGGCAACTTTAATAGCTAAACTGCTTTATTAGCAACCATATATATATATATATTAATCATGCTAGGACTTCATATATTCCTTATTATTTCTATTGTGAAAGCCATTAAGTATTTTCTCTAAGAATGTTTGAGAAACATAAATAATAATTCAACACAGTTTATTTACTGGAAAACTGCGGATCTCAGTTTGCTTAAAGCAGATGCTCTTGTACAGGTTAATTTGGTTCAGAAAAAGCCTCATCAGCTCATAATCTGACAACTATAATCATTGTTTCATTTATTCAGACTTGAACTAGATTGAGATCCATAGCATAGTTCACTAGTGGAGCATCAAATTAGAGAAAAATGTACTTATATCAGTTTAAACCTGCCAGAGGATAGTTTTTCTAACAAGAACAAAACTCTCACACATCACACATAGACAACAGCTACCACTCATAAATAAATGTAAAACATTAGAAAATAATTCTGATTACACATGTAACCGTTAAGTCTCTATAGGTGTGTGCTGCTCTCACAACCACAGGATTTAATTACTAACAAGACACGTGCTCCGGTTGCTCATGTATGCAACCAGCAAAATCATGTCACAACAATGGCCATTCACAATACAACCCAGTACTATTAGATTCCTGCTCTTACTGTGTGTCTTTTTTTTCTGTAGAAGCAGCACCAAGGCCTTTTCAGAGGCAGACCATGTACACCAACACCATCTTTACAGCTCTAGGAATGATTTGAAACACAGCTGAGTGTAGCTGTGAAGCCAAATGGAAATGTAGTTTTAAAAAGCATGAATTACTTTTCTAGATTCAATCCTGAACTGTCAAATGTTTTCTGACAATAGCAAAGGAAAAGAGAGAAACTCATTTTAGATGTGATTTTAAAAATGAGATCAGCGTATATATGTATATATAATTAATGTAGATATCCATTTCCACATAGTCAGATGCATAATAACCTCAAATTAATTTTTCAGCCACTGAGGAGAACACCACAATCTGTCATGAAATGATGACATTATCTTACTTCCATGACACATAGGAGAGAGAAGGAAATGGTGTTAAATGCAACATGAACATATTTTTAAATTTGATATGTTTTAAGCAAAAATAAGTGAAGTAGCATGCAGACTGGTTCAACTGTTAGGTTGCACCAGTCCGCATGCTACTTCACTTATATATAAGTAATGACAAGTAGACAGCTGGGTCACATGACCTTTGCAGCTGCAGCTGTTATGAAATAATTAACGTCAGTGGTCAAGATCAAGTAATGCCAGGACTTTAAAGAAAGATTCCCAAACTCCTATTAGACCGCGTGTGGCTCAAAGCAAACTCATGCATGTGGGGAAGAATGGCTCTTGTTGACCCACATCTACCTCTGACAGAAACCCACAATAAACAAGTGAACTTGGAACTTAACAAAAAGGAGAGCCCGTGTCCTTAAGCCTTGCTCACTTAGGAAAGACATGACAGCAGGATGCAATACGATAAACACATTTAAGATATAAAGACATTAGTAGGTTTGGGAAATAATTTACAATGACTCCTTATAGGGTCATGATATTCACGTGGATGTTACGTTCACAGGTGCCACCTGGCTAAACTTACTGAACACAATGAATTTAAAGTGTTGTCATCAAAATCTCCAACTCTGTCTAAATCAATTCTCTCATGGGGTGTTGTGAATAAAACATTGTGATTCGTGGAGGTCATATCTGCAATTTAAAGAGGACCTGGAATGTAAACCAACATTTTCATTGTTGTTGAATAAAGACAGCTTGGGTGGTCAAAAGTAGCATCCCAAAAAGTCAAAGCCGTGTGTGACCTACTTTTTATGTAAATTAGAAATTTGAAAAAGGCGAGAGAAAAACTTCTGTTCTGAGAAAACCTTCCTTAACACGTCATAAGGGGGAGCCATGCCTCCTCAAACCTGCATGTCTCCAGTGTCTGAGGCCTTCTGGGGAAACCAACCAATCAGCAAGCAGCTCATTATCATATTCATGTCCTGGCCGAGTGGGAGGGGCTAAACAGCTCTTTTCACAGCAAGGCTGGTTTAGGGGTTTTAGAATGGCCTGTATCAGGGCTCCTGGGACAGATGAAAGCCAAAAGAACATTTCTGATGCTTTTTAGAGGCTCAAAGCTGTTTTAGATTGTTGATTAACTGCATTCTAAAACCACTTTAAAGGATCTGCAGCCAACAGGGAGATTTGCTATGCAATGGTCTAATTAATGTATACACCAATCAGCCACAAGGCTGCACAACCGCACTGACTGACTTTATGTGACAGCAAACCACTAAATTGTACTGATCACTGGCAACCTCAGGGCCAAATGAAAAACATGTTAAAGGAAATATTGTAAGCAATTAGACATGAAGTTAAAGCTCATTTCACCATCTAACTCTTAATAATTAATGTCCACTAAGAAACAATTGGAAAAATAAATGCTATACTGCTAATATTACTACTATTCTGTTGATGACAATAATAATAATAATAATAATAATAATAATAATAATAATAATAATAATAATAATAATAATAATAATAATAATAATAATAATAGTAATAACTGCACACCATTTTAGAACCGGTTACTGTCTCTTATTGACTCCATTTCAGAGCCATGCTTCACACCCTTTGGTTCTTGGAAAGTTACCATCCTGCTTTTGTCTAATTAAATCTGCTTTATGAGCAAAGCATGCAGAGAGCTGTGGGAGAGGCTGCTCTGCACGATTAGCCTTTAAGCTGGATTACTAGACCATCACACTGACAGCAGTCAGGAAATTAGCTTCTGACACACAGGTGATTGGCCTATGCTACTCTACATATGTAGAATCTAAAATAAAAATGTATTTCTTAAAAACAAGGATATGCATGGGTTAAGGATTACCTCTAAACCTTGACTTTTCTATATATTTTTATTTCATTCATTTTACAGAGATGTGGTCATTGATATTCACGTGTGAACTCCATCATTTTTCATGTTCTGCCCAGTGCTTTTCCTGCTGTTGTTACCGGAGCTAGTGAAGTTCTTATTGATTTTCTGGCAGTTGCATTTGGCTGAAGCTAAGGTTGCTAATATACTTGGCTTTCAGCAGCCCCCACAGGGATTGCCTCTTCATATATTAAGCCCTCTGAAAACAAAAAAATGCAACCTACTGATCTGTAATAAGCAGAGTGCCTTATTTTACACAGAAGTAAATGCATCCCGTGTGCAGACCTGTCAACGGGTGCATCAGCAAACGTCCCACTACATCTGTTACTATAACAACATGGATTCTTGTTAGAGAGACACTGCAGCTCGAACAAGGAACATCACTTCCTTCCTTATTAAAAACAATCACAAAAAAAGTAGAAAAACATATTCATCCTGAATGATTACAACGCTGATTTAAAGCTATAACGACAAATCTGCAAAACAAACTTGCTGAAATTTTTTTCAGCGTTCTAACATAGTATAGCTATAAATATTTTGTGGAGATTAAAAAGAAAATAATGAAGTGGTTCTCATTTGTCTAAAAACCTCAGCCATTAACACGGCTGGACCATCCGATTGTCTTTCTCACTGAACCACCGCACTTTTGCATTTACATGGGTCCTCGAGTGCATCAGACAAAACTGAGGAAAAACTACCAGAGTCCCCCCCCCAAAAAAAAACAAACAAACAAACAAACAAACAAAAAAAAAACACCATTTGAAGTCACGGAAACTGCGACTGGTGTTTAGCGCCCTCTCGTTTACTCAGGCAATGCACATTCCGGTATCAGGGGGACGTGGTCTGGGGATGATAGCCGATGGGAGGGGTGACAGTTCTGTGACTTTGTGTTTACATGCTAGCTTGTTTTGCAGATTTGCCATTATAGCTTTAATGGTTCAAACTGATGTAAAATAAAGATTAGCTTAGTCATTTCTGAGGTAAAGTATTTTGAAAGCTCTCACTGCATGCACTGGGTGATGTCTGCTTGTTATCACAAGAGTTTAAAGATCTGGATAGCTGCAAACTACTCCTTTAGAGTTTTCTAAGGTAGGAGATAACCACTCCAAATTAATGAAAAATGTATTTTTTCTTTCCTAGTCTTGTCCAAGTACCTCTGTTTTCAGGACATAAGTCCTCACTGTGCTGTTATGCCATGGTTTTTGCACAGGGTTGATGAGTTTAATATCTCCCAAGAGGCTTGACAGCTGTTGTTGGACTTGAATACTAAGGCCGTTTACATCAAAAGCTTTTGGGTTATTTTGATCCAGATGATGTAAACCTGTCATTTGGAAAATAGTTTCTCATCTCAGGAGGAGTAGATTTGCAATTGAAATATGTTTTAATATCGTGGTGATGATAACAGTTGTGATTGACCCCCATTCACCTATTTCCTCTCATTCTGTTTTGTCATCATGATGAACAAAACAATATACGTGCTTATCGTTCTCAATTACTGTTATCTAAATCTGCCAGTTATCATATCTGATAATCAGATATGCATTTTTCATGATGTTCATGTCTGTGATATATTGCAATTCTTTGTGATAATAATATGACATGCATTGATTTTCCCTCTCTGCCTCTGTAACATCACTATTTTGAGAATTCTGCCTAAGAATTATTTAAATAATTAATTGACTTATTTTGTTTGTGTTTCACATGTCCAGCTGTCAAACCCTGCCTCTCAACTTTTCTGCTCCCCACCAGGTTGGAAAATCCCAGCTCCCTGATTGGCTAAGAATGTCTCCAAATTTTTGCAACCTTTTTCTTTTTCCTGTGAGAGATTATGCTGCAAGCAGCAGACCCCATCAAACTTTCTTCAGGATATTTCTAGTCAGGGGCCTGCCCCTAAAACACATAGGGAGGGAGTGCATGGTCTGGTGAACTGTTGCCAACATATTTTTGTTCTGTATGATCACACTCCTGTCTCATTCATC
Organism: Aphyosemion australe; assembly: GCA_006937985.1. Lineage (NCBI taxonomy): Eukaryota > Metazoa > Chordata > Actinopteri > Cyprinodontiformes > Nothobranchiidae > Aphyosemion > Aphyosemion australe. The sequence goes on along the minus strand of SSNS01000168.1, from coordinate 1,313,757 downwards.
ATGCTGCAGCTGGGTAATGTCACACTGTTCTTTTGCACTCTACAGACTCATGCTGCAGCTGGCAGGCCCCTTCAGAATTTCTTCTGGAATTTTCTAGTTTACAACATATTGTTATCAGTGGATGTAGACATATGTGATATAGATGGTGACAGCACATTAATGCAAGATCACCCTTTAATACTGCAATGAGCTAGGACGTACTACAAAAAGAAGTGGAATAAGAAAATGAATACTGAGTATATCCTTAATCAATAATAAAGTTAAAGTAAACAGTTGTCCTCCCTTCACTTTGCACTCTGATAATGATGTGTGTAGGATATCTAGAGCAGATGTGAGAACAAGTACAGCATGACCGGACACGACAGCAAAACGTGATTCAGCATATTTCAGGTCCATCTTTTAACCCGAGGCTTTGTGAAAAAAAATCACTTTGGAAATTTGCCCAAAACACAGTTGATTCTGACAGTGCTGTTTCTTTTGTAACAACCTTTAAATACAATAGATGATGCTCAGGTCAGAAATAAATATAGCAGGAACTTCCACCTTCACTGTGAAGGGCAGAAAATGTAATTAAGACAGAAATTATGCATGCATAGGATGCAATCAGGGAAGGCCTGAGGCTGTATCGTTTCTGTGATGCAGGCATAGACAGAATAGCTAAGAACCCTAATTTGTTTTAAAATGCAGGTCACAACATTTGATGTCTAAAGGTGTATGTGTTTCACATTTCACAATAATGTTAACAATGAATGAAACACCATATAAAGGATGCTGCAGGCTCTCCTATCTGTATGATGTGGAGGACAGGTGGAGGTTTTTCAGCTGGGGTGAAGTGGTGCGCTGCAAGTATCTAGTAATTGCATCTTTAAATGTAAATACATTTATGGCAGAACAATAAACCATGCCTATGATTTAGGAGAACAACTTTGGAGAATGTTGTCAGTGAATGATCGCACCTCAATGAATTAAATGAAAACCAAAACAATCAGTTACTTGCATCACTTTCAGTTAATCCTTTCAAGTAAAAATGCATCAGCAAAAGAGAACTGTGAGTTTATTATAATAATTGTAGTGAGATTGTAGTGAGATGTGTCACTACCATTTAGAAAAAAATAGTTAAAAGTTAACTGGGACACAAAAATTATCTAAATGTTTTATACAATATATTATAAAATTACTATAATACATTTATTTTGAAAAATCTTCTTTCCAATCATCTAAAACACCAAAGTGAGAAACTTTATTTTATTACTACTACTACTAATAATAATAATAATGTGATAACTTCAATGTATTAGATGGAGATTTTTTTCTCTACTGGATTAAAGAATTAAAAGTTCTAATGGACAAAAATACTGTTATCCCCACATTTTTTAAATAAAATGTCTATATTTGTGATGTTTTTTGGGATAGTTTCATATTGAATTGTTGAAATAATACTTATAATATTATTATAAGTAAACACTGTTTAGGTTAAAAAAAATGAAGAAATGAACTCTGGGAAATAAAAATGAATGAATTCATTTTGCAATGAATCTGATGGTGAACCATCTCCCAAAAACACAACAAAAAGGTAACTGCTTTAGATCATTAAATATATAGTAAACATGGTCAGATTTGAGGAATCATCATTCATAGTGCATACCGCCTTTCACACAGAGCCTTAGCTGGTAAATCCTGACACACGTGTGCCCTACTTATCAGTCACCAGTCATTCCCGGGCTTTTAACGGCATCATCTGATGAACAGGCGAAGAAGAAAAAACAGATACTTTTATTCTAGCTCTTGATTTGCCTAAAGCAGACTCCTCATCTTTCAACCCTTTCAAGTCTCTTTATGATCTAAAAAGACTGGATTTCTGTGTAAAAAGCCACATGAATTCATGTCAGAAGACTAACAAGCAGGAAAGCCATAAGACAGCAGTAAATATGACAGCTCGTGTGATCCCGTTGTGTTGAGGTCAGGCTATTTTTGTTTTGCAAAGACGAAGGAATATATGTCGTACACACAGCATCAATTGAGCTTATCCCCTCCCCCATTCAACCTCTATTCTTGGAACTTTTTTCTAGTGTGTATAAAAAAGAGAGAAGTATCACTTACATAAGAGGCACTTCCCATTTCAGTATTGTTTCTGTATAAAAATGTGTGAGTCAGACTATGTAGTAGATTAATCCATGTCTTGGGAAAAGGCTGAAATAAATAAAGGAAAACCGAGCTTCATTAAAGAGATGGATTTGGTCGTTTGGTGTCTCGGAGAACATTCCTGGTCTCATACTGCTATCAGTCAGCTTCAACAAACCAGTCATATTAAAATGAAACACATGAATGATACCAAGCAGGTCACAATACTTAGGTACGTGTAACCTGATAAATCCAAATGTTAATGCAGGTAAATGTCTCAGGGATGAAAATGCCATTATATGAAGAGTAATGTTATTATATTTAACGGCAAGGCATGAAAACAGAGTCATCAACCATGACCCATCATAAATCAGGTACACGTGCATCATTACCGCCCCCACAAAGCTGAAGCACAAGAGTGATCTCTGAAAGACCAGATGTCCGTCTGAAAAGAAACGCCAGATTCAGCTGTAATGCAGAGTGTTGTGACGAACCTAATCCCTTTCACCTCTACTTATTGGCATATCACAGGGATTTGTAATCTCAAATCTCTCACGGGGTTTGGAGTTTCCCCCCATCCGTGGTCTCCCATGAGAGCGGATCCCATCTCACTAATGCTGTTGCACAATCCTCAATCACCGCTTTAATACATTTTCAGTGCAGCCAGTCTGCTGTGGGCTTACATAACAAACCTGACCTGTCCAGCACTGAGAGCCAGAGCCACAACAGTCAGCCATCATGGCCATTTGGCACATTTTTGTGGAATATTTTATTATTTTTAGGGTTTATGTGAATTGCAAACAGACTTATAGCTCTCATTTCTATTATCTGATTTACTAACCCTATTTGAATATAGAAACACGTAGAAATTCATGTTCTTGATCAAAAAATGAAGATAGCAGAAAAAAGCAACATATATAGTTTTGTAAAATGCTGCACAACAGTGGCTCCTCCCATTTCGGGGAACTAACAAATAAGTTAAGGACTGAAAGCAATCTAGTTTGCAAAGTACCATCCAAACAAACTTTTTGACCATTCTATAAACAAAATGAGATGAAACAAATAGTAATAATCACACATACAGTAATAATCCATTATAAAACTGCCTTCAAAGTTTTTTTTAAAAGAATGCTTCTTCATATTCTACTACTCTAAATAAACGTAGCACTATTTTCTCTCCGACACCACTCTAATGAGAATATCAGTTACAGCGTGTCTTTTTCCAAGGACGTTTCGCCACGTGGAGAGGCTAGGAATCAAATAACAGACCTTCTCAGGGAGAGAAAACAAGGTTTGATGGAAAAGCCGAACATTCCAGCAGTATAACCCGTACTATTTATAACTGACTGGAGATCCAAATGTTTCATTTAGTTTGTTACGCAGTTCATTTTGCTGGAAATGAAAATATCTTGCTGCATACCATCATTCTGTTTCACAGAATATGCTCTGAAACATATTACTTCTTTGTGTTTTTCATCAAAACTTTATATTTCATCACCATAAAACCCATGAAACAATGCCAGCCTAGACAAATTCAACCAAGAAAATAAGGTTTTTACTAAGTCAACTGGCCAACCCTCAGAGTGGGTGTCTTGGGAAAAAAGTTAAAGAGGTCCTTCACTCTTATTTTTAATACATTTGCAGGGGTCTATTGTAGGATGAATGTCTAAGTAATACTCTGGAGGAAAAAAGCTCCAGTTCGCCTGTTTCAGCACGGAGAATTCAGCCAGAGGGTAAAGTAGCTTCAGACAACAGAATCTGGACAGCAATCCAAAGTGAGCAAATCCCCATCAGAGCCCCCGAAGGTCCCAGCAGACAACAAAGATGCTTCAAAAGCACAACAGTCAGTCTGTCCACTCTGCAAGATCAAACTCAGCATTGGAACCAAAGACCCCCCCAACTACAAAACTTACACAGAATGCAAGATGGCAAGATTTGGAGTCTTATGCTGCGTCCGAGTTACCTCGGAACTAGGAATGACGTCACACCCGAGTTAACAGCGTTCTGGTTACCGTAGTCGGAGAAGTCGGAATTCCAATATGGCGGCGCCCTCAAAAACCGCTGTTTTGGTAGCTCTCAACGAATACAGACGACTAATAAACACTTTTAGTTTGTTCAGCTCAGAGATGCAAGCACTACATGTATCATTGATTTTAAACGCACTCTTATATGTGTGTCTTGTAAAATAAACACATTTCAACCAAAACTTACTGTTGTTGATACGGAGAACTGCCATCTTGGATCTCAAGGTCGGAGTTCTGAAAAACTTCAGAGTTTCCAACTGGGAGGTCCGACTTTGCGGGGCATTTTATTTGGTTTTTCCTACTCGGAAGTCAGGATTTCTGAGTTCCGAGGATAAATTGAACGCACCATTATTTCTAGGGATGCACCGATACCGGTATCGGTATCGGGTATCGGCCTCGATACCACATTTTCTAAAGTACTCATACTCGTTAAAAGTTTCTCGATACCGGGGACCGATACCACGGTCTGAGAAATGTCTGTTTGAGCGGCGTGTAAGGGGTTAATCACAGGCGCCGAGTGCCCGCCCCCAAGGCCCCAGCTGCAGCTCAGAGCAGGGAGAAGTTTTCATTTTAAATAAATGTTCTTAGTTCCAAACGAGTGCCTTGTTTTTTTGTTAAAGTATACAACTAAAGCTGTTATCTGTAAATTAAAATCATGTTTTTATTAAGTACTCAGTACTGGTATCGGTGAGTACTGAAATGCAAGTACTCGTACTCGTTTTCCAAAAAAGTGGTATCGGTGCATCCCTAATTATTTCATGATATTTGGACATCTCTCCTCTGATTGGCTAACAGCAAACACGACTCTACCACTGACTGTTTGCTCTGCAATGTTGATGTTTTATCTCCACAAATAACACAAGCCTGGAGGAGTTCTGCTGTGTGGTAGAGTTGCTAATGCTAACTGTTAGCTTCTACTAGCCAAGATGTTCTCTGCTGTTTCCTGGACGCTAAACCAACAACAGCCTTTCCCGTCGTGAGTCAAGATGGTTGGGTTCATGCATGTTGTGACAGTGTGACGTAGATCTGTCAGGATTTTCAAATTCTAGACGTTTCACTGTCTATTTTCCATCAGAATCAAATACAGGAAATAGGCGTAGGACACGATTTTCACGTTCAGCCTGCATGCTAAACTCCATCCATCCATCCATTGTCTTCCGCTTATCCGGAGTCGGGTCGCGGGGACAGCAGCCTAAGGAGGGAAGCCCAGACCTCCCTCTCCCCAGCCACTTGGGCCAGCTCCTCCGGGGTAATCCCAAGGTGTTCCCAGGCCAGCCGAGAGACATAATCTCTCCAGCGTGTCCTGGGTCTTCCTTTGGGTCTCCTCCCGGTTGGACGTGCCCGGAAAACCTCACCAGGGAGGCGTCCAGGAGGCATCCTAATCAGATGCCCGAGCCACCTCAACTGGCTCCTCTCGATGTGGAGGAGCAGCGGGTCTACTCCGAGCCCCTCCCGGATGGCCGAGCTTCTCACCCTATCTCTAAGGGAGAGTCCAGCCACCCTGCGAAGAAAACTCATTTCGGCCGCTTGTATCCGCGATCTCGTTCTTTCGGTCACTACCCAAAGCTCGTGACCATAGGTGAGGGTAGGAACGTAGATCGACCGGTAAATTGAGAGCTTCGAAGCATGCTAAACTCATTTTTAAAAATAATAAGTAAAAAATGGTTACTCAGTGAAGGACCTCTTTAAAATTTTAGTAAAATAGCAAGTGTAAGAAAAATAATATTTTTCTCCAATATCTAAAGCTTTAAATCTATTCTAGTGATGCTGGTAAATGTCAGATCATAACGAGGGCAGGAGACCAAGTATTCCAATCAAGACAATCTCCAAACTCTTGGTGTAAAAATAACTTTTGTCATCTTTTTCAAGCATTTGTCAGAACTTTGGTGGCAAGTGCACCATCCGAATATGACTAATAAATATGAGGAATGTATAATACCATATCAAGTCTCAGATTCTTTTACGCGCTACAGAAAATCTGTTCATGAAAAAAACACCTTTTGCGTTTTTCTCCTGAAGAGTTCTTATGCATGATTGGCTGACTGTAGCAGTACTGATTGCTGAAGACTAATCTAGCGATAGTAATGCAAATGATTAAACGATAAAAGACAACTTAATGGGAGTGCAAAAGAAAGAGAAAAATGTGACACTTATAAATGATGTTTATTGCACTTACCACTGCTGAATGGGGCATGGGGTTAAATCCACAGAGATTGCAGACGATGCTTTTGCATTCAGTGCAGGTGTTGTAATTAGGTGTGTCCTTTGAGCCCGTGTTGAGTTCGACCTTACAAAGGGGACAGGTGGAAACAGCTGCCTTAGAAGCAATGCTGATCACTTCAGTGGATTTCTGAATTTCTGCTCCAGCTTTTTCTTGTGCTGATGGAACCGGCTTGGCCTGTGGAGGAGTGTCGGATTTCTGTGCGGTGGGTGGTTTGACATCCTTTCTAGGACTTATTTTAGGAGAAACTGGAGGAGTAGCTTTGGGGGAAGTAGGCGCCGTAGTGGACATCTTCCTTGGAGTAGGAGGTGTACTTTTCGGCTCTTCCTGAACAGCTGAAGTTATCAATGTAGATGCTGAGCTAAGAAACGATGAACCAAAGCCAAACATCTTCCCAGTCACTGATTCAGTGGCTTTTGCTGCCGTAGCTTGTGTTTTAGAAGAGCCGAAGCCAAAGAGGCCTCCAGTATCCTGTTTAGTGGGCTGAACTGGTGAAGCAGATCTGGGAGGTTGAGCTGCTTTCAAGGGTTGAGGTGGCAATTTAAAAGCTTCTTTTGTAACACCTGGCTTTACTTCTGGCACTGGACTTTTAGACACCTGTACTTGTTGCTGCTTTTCAGTCAGTTGCTTCTGGTCCATCACTGTTGTGCCTTGCCCCTTTTCAGTCGCTGAAACGTCTTGGGCCTTTTGCTCATGAGCTTGCTGAGGTTTTCCCTTTATTCCAGCTGCAGATGAAGCTGGGACCTCTGCTTTTGGTGCTTCTTTTTTGCTTGGGGTTGATTGGGCAACATCTTTACAAACATCTTTGTCTAGTGTAGATTTCTCTTTCTGGTCAGCTGGAGGTTGAGAGACCTGGCTTGGCGAGGGTTGTTGTTTTACAGCAGGAAGTCCAGCTGACTCAGATGCTCCCAGGGCTCTCTGCATCTGGCAGGTTAGACAAAGCCATTCCTTTACCTAAATCACAAACAATGAAACAAACCATTACAATGGAAATATACATATAATGCAACGCTTTGACAAACAAGGAAGGGAATATTTCACAAGAGCAATTGAACATGTTTTTATCACTGTCAATATGTGAGTGTGAAGAAAAAGCATTAAAATGTCACATTTATTCAACAAAATAGCATTTGAGTGTTAATGCATATAAACACATATTCCTTTTAAAAATGGACATTTTGGCAATTGTTGTTAAATAATTTACATGCATGGCTAGTTTTGCAAAATAAAAAGCCACAACTGACAAAACGAGCTAGGATAATCAACATATGTGTACATTTCAAATTTAACACTCAAAGAAAATCCAAACAAAAGCAACTCTTGCATACCTCTGATATTGTTGGCATTGCATCAAATCCACACTGGGTGCAGACTATGTTCTTGCATTCTGTGCAAGTCTTGTAGTTGGGGGGGTCTTTGGTGCCAATGCTGAGTTTGATCTTGCAGAGTGGACAGACTGACTGTTCTGCTTTTGAAGCATCTTTGTTGTCTGCTGGGACCTTCGGGGGCTCTGATGGGGATTTGCTCACTTTGGATTGTTCTATTGACTGAGTCTTATCTTGCACTGGTTTCTCTGGTTTCTTTTCCTCTATTTTTAGCACAGGAGGTGTTTTGGCCTCTATTGCTGGTACTGTTTTAGGTGAAGCTGGTGGTGTCGTCTTAGGAGGGACTTTGTCTGTAGTAGACATCTTACGTGGAGCCGGTGGTGTAGACACAGGAGTAACTTTCTCCGTGGTGGACATCTTACGTGGAGCCGGAGGTGTAGACACAGGGGTAACTTTCTCCGTGGTGGACATCTTACGTGGAGCCGGTGGTGTAGACACAGGGGTAACTTTCTCCGTGGTGGACATCTTACGTGGAGCCGGAGGTGTAGACACAGGGGTAACTTTCTCCGTGGTGGACATCTTACGTGGAGCCGGAGGTGTAGACACAGGGGTAACTTTCTCCGTGGTGGACATCTTACGTGGAGCCGGAGGTGTAGACACAGGGGTAACTTTCTCCGTGGTGGACATCTTACGTGGAGTTGGCGGTGTAGTTTTAGATTCATCCTGCACGGCTGAAGAGATCAAAGTGGATGCAGAGCTTAAGAAAGATGAACCAAAGCCAAACATCTTCCCTGTCACAGACTCTGCAGATTTTGCAGGAGTAGGCGCTGTTTTAGCGTGGCCAAAACCAAAGAAGCCTCCTGACTCCTCTTTTGCAGGCTGAGCTTGCGGTGGAACAGATTTAGCTGGTGAGGTTCCAGTTGTTGGAAGCTGTTGCGGAAGTGGCTCTCTCTTCTTTGGATCGGGTGAAGGAGCAACAGCTTTTGGAGGCTTTTGTAACAATGGCTCTGCTGCCTCTGAACGGGATGGAACAGCAGACTTAGGAGGACTTGGGGCTGCTGTTGTTTGTAGCGGTGCTTCAGGTTTCCTTTTAGGCATCTCCGATGATGGCGTTTGTGTGGCTGGGGAAGCATCCGTCTTTGTAATAGTGGCGGGAACTGTTTTGTCAGGCAATGAAGCAGCTGTAGGTGTAACCTCCTTTGATGGTACATCCACAGAGGTTTCTGCTTCTTCAGCTGTAATAAGCTCTTTGCCAGGTATGCCTGGCTTTGTTATGTCTAGCTTAGAACCAGTAATCAAAGTTTCTCTTTTCTGTATGTTGGCAGGAACCTCTTTGCTTGATGAAGCCTGTGGTTTTATCATAGGGAGGCCTGGAGGTTCAGAGGCTCCAAGTGCTCTCTGCATCTGACAGTTGAGACACAGCCATTCCTTCACCTGAAACGCACAAAACAACAAACAATCATGAGTAATGAGCGACTATAATTTGTTCTGTTTGTACATAAATGCATTAGTTGACAGAAACAAGAAAAAAGCATCACACGTCCAATTATTTAAAAGTGTTACAGAAAGAAAATCTATCCACACTGCAGAATTCCACGTTATCTTTGAAATTATGAACAAAGCAATGAATAAAATCATTGCTTTAACTGTCAGAGTTTTAACAGAGTATAGACAAGTATAACTGAAACATGTATCCAACCTCAAAACTACTGTGTCCCATAATTACCTTAGTGACATTAGGAATCGGACTAAATCCACACTTGTTGCAGACAGTGGCCTTACAGTCTGTGCAGGTGTTGAAGTTCTGAGTTTTTGAATCCATGTTCATCTCCATTTTACAGAGTGGACAAGTAGATTGACCCACTTTTGTTGTTTCTTGAAAAGCCTCTGGTTGTGTCACTTCTGGTGGACCTATATCAAATTTGTTCTCTCCCAATGGAGGAGTCTTAGGTGCCCCAGGTTGGTCTGTTGTTTTCTGCACGTCAATCTGTTTAGATTCTGTTACAGATGTCCTCCTTTGAGAAATCTGAGGGCTGGACTTTGGAGAAACTGCTCTTTCTGACACCTTCTCAGACATCTGAGGGGTAGATTTTGTAAGCTGATCTTCACATGTCTTAATTTCTTCAACTTTTCCTTCTTTCTTTTCAGTAGTGGCTTTAGATGGATCCAAACCGGATGTTTCTGTAGTTGTCACACCTTGAGCCGGCGTTGTTTTTTCAAGGTTTGGAATAATGGCGTCTGTCTCTTTGCTTTGAGGTGCAGGGGGCATGGGGACATCCTTAACAGGTGGTAAACCTGGCTTTTCTTCTTTCATTGCCCTTGAAACAACAGCTGTAGCTTCTTTTGGAGCAGCTGATGTCTCACGAACATCCACTTTCTGTAGCGGGGCACCAAGTGCTGGACTTTCTTTCAGAGTTGTGTCCATAGCTACAGCTTTTTCTGTAGGAGTAACATCTTTCAGTTGATCTGCAGCGACATCCTTTAGTGCAGAAGCAGCTGAAGAGACTTTACTGGGTGATGCTTTAGGTTTAATGATTGGAGGCTGTGTTGATTCAGCTGTTGCAAGGGCTCTTTGCATCTGACACGTCAAACATAACCACTCCTTCATCTGTTGGGAAAACCAATGGAGAAAATATTAAATGAGCAAAGCACATTATGGTCTTTTTATTTTTTAATTAACTCTAAAATTAGTCAATAAACTCTGATAACACATTCTCACTTACCCCTGCTTGATTTGGCATGGGATTAAATCCACACTGGTTACAGACGGTGTTCTTGCATTCAGTACAGACACTGAAGTTAGGTGGATCCTTGGACCCAACATTGAGTTCAGCTTTACACAGTGGACATGAGGACTGGCCTGGTTTGACAGCAGCTTGGGACAATTCTTTAGCCTTTGTAGGCTCCAATGGAGCTTTGTCCGCTTTGGCCTGTCCCACATCAACTTTATTGGTCTGATCAAGTTCTGGTTTCTTCTTCTGCTGTGCAGCAGGAGATCTGACCTCTCTTGCAGGAGACAGTTTAGGAGAAACTGGTGGAGTGGTCTTGGGCTGATCCTGAACAGCTGAGGTAATCAAATTCGATGCAGAGCTGAAAATGGAGGAACCAAAGCCAAACATTTTTCCACCCACAGACTCTGCTGGCTTGTTCACATCGGGCTGAGTTTTAGTACCGCCTAATCCAAAGAAACCTCCAGAATCCTTCTGTGGTGCTGAAGTAGCATTGCTCTGCTTACGTTCAGTTGGACGTTTCTGGCCAGGTGATCTACTTGGTTCTGATGTTCTCTGTGGCTCCTCTGGTTGTTTCTTAGCTGGAACTGGGCTGCCCTGTTTCAGAAGCACTGGCTTGGCAGCAGCCTCGGGTTTGTCTGGCTTTGCTGCTGCAGACAGTCTCCTCTGAGGCGACTGCGGTGCTGTCTTTTCAGGCTCGGGTGTGCTAGCGTTGTCTGTCTTTTGTGGTTTACCAGGTGGCTGAGATTTGACAGAAGCAGCATTGGGGGGCTTGTTCACCTCGAGGGCCCGCTGCATCTGGCAGTTGAGACACAACCACTCCACCTAAACAGAAAACAAATGAACAAAGTTTAATCAAAAATAGTAAAACCTGTAAAAATCCATTGTTTTCTGTTGTCTTACCACAGCTTCATTTGGCATGGGGTTAAATCCACATTGGTTACACACAGTGTTCTTGCACTGAGTACAGGTACTGTAGTTGGGTGGATCCTTGGAGCCCGTGTTGAGTTTGACCTTACACAGTGGACAGGCTGCTTGAGGACGTGCTTCAGTCTTTGCCACCTCTGATGGTGTTTTGTCCACTTTGGTGTCTACTGATGGAGGTATCTTTGTCTGAGTTGATGGTTTCTGTGGCTCACGCTTCTGGGAGACGGGAGACTTGATTTCATCTGGTTTAGTCTTTACAGGTGGTTGACCCTCCACTTTCAGTGGCTGTTCTGGTTTCTTCTCCTGTTCTTTCTGGACAGCAGAAGGTTTAGATTCCTTTGCAGGAGACATCTTTGGAGAAACTGGTGGAGTTGTATTCAGCTGATCCCGAACAGCTGAGGTTATCAAAGATGAGGCAGAGCTAAAGATGGAAGAACCAAATCCTAACACCTTCCCACTTGATGAGTCTGCAGTCTTTGCTGCTTCAGGCTGTGATTTAGAATCACCAAAGCCAAATAAGCCTCTGGACTCCTGCTGTTTAGCTGGAACAGCAGAATCCTGTTTGCTTTCAGGTTGGCTTGGCTGATCTGGTTTCTTTTGAGATGTTTTGAGTGTTTGTTCTGTTGTCTCAGCTTCAGATTTCCTTGATGTTGTGGATTTATTAAGTTTGGAGTTCTCCTTTGTTTGTTCCACAGAGTCTGGACGGTCCTTCTCAGGAGCAGTTAGCTTGGACTGCTCCTTTGACATAATAGCAGCAGATGGAGGTAATTTACTGGGTGATGTTTGGGACTTCAGAGTGGGGGGGCCCACCGGCTCAAGGTTTCCTGCTGCTCTCTTCATCTGACAAGTAAGACATAGCCACTCTTTCACCTAAAAATACAACAGACAACAGTTTGTGCGCTATTTAGGATTAAAATTTAAACTAGGAAGATTTTAAGAAAAGACTCACAAAACCCTAACCCTAACCCCTGCTTTCCACAGGATGTGAAAGTGGCCGCAAAACGTAATGCGCTGCAATTATAGTGGACAGGGCCTGTTCCACCAGCGGCGTGTAACGTTTTGGACGCGTCCCAGAAGCGATGGGATGCTATCTTAACGTCTCAAGTCTATTTTTTACGCGCTACGCTTCTGAAACACGTCAAACTCTGCAGTTTAGATCGGGACAGACAGGAAGTCAAATACAAAGGCAGTGAGAAACATCCAGAAACTTCCAAAATAAAAGTCACGTGCATTAAGTAATTTCCTGTGAAACCCGGGTCGATGTAAACAGAACATTAAACAAACCACAGACCTTTTTGGATACATGCAGCTGTCTGTCTCCTTGCTTCTAAAATAATGCATGGTGTTGCAATTCTCCTGTGATTTTGTGACCTCGCGGGATCAGCTGTGTGGAACGCTTTCGCTCCCGTTTCGTGTCAGAATCGCTCCCGGTTGGGAATGAGCTCATGGGTAAAACCGCGGCGCGCTGCTTTCACGTCCTGTGGAAAGCTGGGGTAACCCTACAAGCCAGTTGTTTTAAGAGCTTATTTAAGTGTTTATGTTGTAATGAAAAAGATTCTAATCACATGAACTGAACTGAGAGAGTTTAAGACATGATTTGCGTCATTACTCACCTCTCCAGTGGGCATGGGGCTGAATCCACATTGATTACAAACTGTGGTCTTGCACTCAGTACAGGTGTTGTAGTTGGGAGGAAGATTTGAGCTGATGTTCATCTCAACCTTACAGAGTGGGCAGGTGGAGGGAACTGCACCTGCTTGAGAGACTTTTGCTAGCTTTGGGGAGGCTTTGTCCTCTTTGGTTGCATGGGACTCATCAGATTTCTTTTCCAGCTCTGGTTTCTGAGGAATCATTTTCTTTTCTTTTGCTGGTGACATTTTGGGAGAAACTGTGGGTGTACTTCTCGGAGAAATTTTGGACATCTTTGGAGAGACTTGTGCTGGTGCGGACATCTTCCGAGACCCTGGTGGCGTGGTCTGGGATTCGTCCTGAACAGCAGCTGATATCAAACTGGATGCTGAGCTGAAAATTGAGGAACTGAAGCCAAACATTTTTCCTCCCAATGATTCAGTTGTTTTTGAAACAGTTGGCCCAACTTTAGGACCACTGGGTGGTTTTCCTGACTCGGGTTGGGCTTCTGGTACGACCTTCTTTTGCTGTGGTTGAAGCTTGTTTGCCTGGTCGGCCTGTTTTTGTGGAGCTTTTCCCTCTTGGATGTCCACAGGGGTTTTCTGACCAGCAGCTGGAATAGAGTGAGTTTCACCTGGTTCTGTTGCAGCCTTAGTTGTAGGAGGTACTGTTGCACGCTGTACGGTCTGAGGAGAACCTGGTGTGGGGGCCCCCTTCTTTTGAAGTAAACCAGACACTGCATCTTCCACCTTTGTATCAGATGTGAGGAGTTCTTTCTTTTGAGTTTCTTTCTGCATAGGAGCAATCGTTTTCTTATGTGCAGGAGATGGAGAAGTTTTGCTGGCTTCACTTTGGGGTTTCATAGAAGGTTCTGTGACCTCGGATGCAGCAAGAGCTCTTTGCATCTGACAGTTTAGACATAACCATTCTTTAGCCTGAAAAAAGAAAATATCAGGAATCAGAAAACATGATCTTATTATTTATTATAACATATACCTGTTTGTAAATAAACATTCAGAAATATGTGATCATAATAGAAGAAACATCTTTATGACCTATTGTAATAACTAAATTACTGAATGACTGAATTACCTCTGACATGTTTGGCATTGGATTAAATCCACACTGGTTGCACACAGTGTTCTTGCATGCTGTGCATTTGTTGTAGTTGGGAGGATCCTTAGAACCAACGTTGAGTTCCGTCTTGCAGAGTGGACAGGTGGATTGACCTGCCTTGGGAACATCTGGAGCTACTGCACCCTTTACAGGCTCTTGTGACGTTTTTCCTACCTTGGCTTGTAGCATCAGAGAGGTCTTGACCTGTTGGGTTTGCTCTGGTTTCTTGTCTTGATCGTGTTTCTGAACAGGAGGGGATTTGGTTCCCTTTGCAATTTTAGGAGAAAGTGGTGGTGTGGTCTTTGATTCATCTTGGACAACTGAGGTTATCAAGGTAGATGCAGTACTGAAAATGGAAGAGCCAAAGCCAAACATTTTCCCACCAGTTGACTCAGCAGCTTTTGCTGATTCAGGCTGAGTTTTGGGACCACCGGGTTTTAAGGACCTCCCCACTTCTTCGTCTTTCACTGGTGGCACATTACTCTTCTGGGGTCCTGTCTTCTGGACTTGCTGAGGACTTTTCTGACCAGCATCTGGTGGGATATGTTTCTGACTTGCAGATACTTTATCAGGTTCCCCTTTTGCTGGCTGCTCGGGAGATTTTTGCGGTTTCCGTTGAGGGGAGCCAACTGGTGAGGCCTCTTTAGATTTTGCAGAGATTGAAATGTCTTTCTGTTGAGTAGGAGCGTCCTTGACAACAATGGCAGGTTTATTTGCTGACTTCATCACAGGAGTTCCTGGAGGCTCAGATGCACCCAGTGCCCTCTGCACCTGACAGTTCAGACATAACCACTCGTTCACCTACAGTAAAACAACAAAAAAAAAAACGATAAAGCTGACATCAGTATTTCATCAATGCATGCTAGTTTGAACGTTTTATTTGCATAATTGATGCATGAGACATAATCATCCTCTTATCTTACCTCTGTAACATTTGGCGAGGGATTAAACCCACATTGGTTACAAACAGTGCTCCTACACCCGGTGCAGGTGTTATAGTTGGGGGGATCTTTAGTGCCCACATTGAGCTGTACTTTACAGAGAGGACATGTTGCTTCACCCCTCTTGGAAATGACAGGTGAAGCTGAGGCTTTCTTTGGCGGTTCTGGTGAAGGTTTTTCTGCTTTTGGCTGTGCTAATGTCGGACCCGTGGCTTGCTTCAGTTCCTGGGGTTGCTTTACTTGCTCTTTTTTCTTTACTGTCGGAGATTTGGAGTCTGTTGCAGGCGTCATCTTGGGAGAAACTGGAGGTGTTATTTTAGACTCATCTTGACCACTAATTAAAGTAGATGCAGAACTTAAGAAGGAGGAGCCAAAACCAAACATCTTCCCAGTGACTGATTCTCCATGTTTTGAAGCATCAATTTGACTTTTGGGACCACCGAAGCCAAAGAAACCTCCAGACTCTTGAAATGTGGCATTTCCCTGTTTTTGTGCTGTTTGAGCTGTCTGCTGTGTTTGCTTCTGAGAACCTGTCCTCTGGCTTTCTTTAGGTGATTCCTGGCCAGCAGGTGGTCTGACCTCTTTATGACTGTCTAGCCCTTCAGCCTTGGCAGGTTGTGGTGGTGCTGAGACATTTTTCTGAGGAGAGCCTGGCACTGATGGCTTTTGAGGTGCAGCTTTTACTGTGTTTGCCTTTTTAGCTGAAGTGGCTGGGGATGTGTCTCTCTGGGGTTCAATTCCTCCAGCAGCTCGTCTCACCTGGCAGTTTAGACAAAGCCACTCCTTTCCCTTAAAAATGAAAGACACAATCAGTTATAAAGAAATTTTATTATGGACGTCAAAATTTAGTCAGATTTGTACAAAAAAATGTATTAAAATATATATTGTGAGGAATAAATGAGCCTGGCATAATATTTGAGATGCTAGTTTATTTCATTTCATGCATCTCTTTCATATTCTTTTGCATTTATAATTAGATTAAGAACTTTTTCCAGTTAGTTATATAACTGTTTTATTGCCACTGTTTTGATGTTGAGTGAGGAAAAAAACAATAGATAGCAAACATTTATTTAAAAACATGGAGAAATCTGCAGCTTGTTTAACGCATAAGCCATAGACAAACATACCAAGGTCATGGACATTATTTAAGTAATGCTGTGGCAGTTAAGGCAACACACGCTTGTGCATTCTATTGCTTCTAAGGTCTTGTAAAACTTTGATCCTGATCCTGATTTTATTCCCTCCAACAAGATGGAGTAGCCGTCAACTGTCCTTGGCAAAGTAGATATTAAATGTGCATTAAGTTACAGAGTCAAGTGTCAAGTTCTTTGAGCTTCAGGTTGCAGTTTGGTCTGTGTGCAGTATTCCCCACAATACTCACGAGTGTGTGCATGCGTGTGTGTTTTTATAATTTCCCCTACAAATTTAGCAATGCATAATATGTTGCACAAGCTAATTTGACATTGCATTTTTTATTATTGAACAAATAATTTATTCAGTAAATAATGCATGTCTTACCTCTTTAACATTTGGCATTGGGTTAAATCCACATTGATTGCAGACGGTGCTTTTGCATTCAGTGCAGCTACTGTAGTTGGGAGGATCCTTGGAGCCCACGTTGAGCATCACCTTACAGATCGGACAAGTGGACTGGCTTTTGTTAGACGCATTCGGAGAGGCTGAAGCTGCCTTTGAAGCCTCTGCTGAGGACCTTTCTAGTTTAACCTGGCCTGCAGACTGAGCCTTTGCCTCCTGAGGTTGTTGCTGCTTTTTTTCTTGGTCTGGCTTTTGGACTGGAACAGCTTTAGAGTCCTTTGCAGGCTGGATTTTAGGAGAAACTGGTGGAGTGATTTTAGCTTCATCCTGAACAGCTGATGCTATCAAAGTAGACGCAGAGCTAAAGATCGAGGAACCGAACCCAAACATCTTCCCGGTTACTGACTCTTCTGCTTTGACAGGTTCCGTTTTAGCACCACCAAAACCAAATAAACCTCCTGATGCCTGCTGGGGAGCAGAGGTGGCACTGCTTTGAGTTTGTCCACTCAGTGGTGGTTTTTCAGTTCCTGATTTTCTCTGAGGCTCAGGTGTCATTTTCTTCGGAGATGCTGGACTGGAGTGTTTTAGATGTTCTGGTCCTTTATCGGCTTCACCCTTCACTGGCATTTTTATTGATTTAGATTGTAAATTCTGTGGTGAACTCGGTGCTGACGTGTCTTTTTTTATGGTTCCAGCAGGAGAGGGAGTGCGGTTTTGTGGAGCAGAAACTTTGCTCGGTGAGGGCTTTTTTATAGGGGCTCCAGGTGGTTCTATAGTTCCTTGAGCTCTCTGAATTTGGCAGGTAAGACAAAGCCACTCGTGGCCCTGTACAAGAAAAAAAAGACATGCAAGTTCAGCTAAGTCCGTGTGTGAAGCACAGTTGTAAAGAAAAAAGGAAAACAGGTATTTCACCAAGGACACCACTCCAACTCAATAAGACAAGTGGGCATGGTTCATAAACTTCATGTTATTTTAAAGCAGGTAGAAATTATTTTTGATGTGTTGCATTTAGGGCTGGGCAATAATCGATATCATTTTCCCCATGTCAATAAATTTGGTAATAAAAAATGGCGTTCATGTCCCTTTAAGAAGCTGTACCACCTCGAGTCACATGACAACGTGACTCAACGTAATACACGTGACAGCCCCATCTAGTGGACGTTTGTTTATGAGCATTCATGGAGTTATCGTCCATTTATCGTTATCGAGCTGAACTCCTCAATATACCGTGATATTGATTTTAGGCCATATCACCCAGCCCTAGTTACATTATAGTTGTAGTGAGCACTTAAATAAAACACTTGCTGGATAAGATCATGCTATGGGACATTGCATCTCTTTAAAATGCACTATGATCGCCACACTTAATAAAATAAAATACAGAGAGATGTTCAAATGATAAAAACGTGTACGTCCCTAAATATTTTGTCCATACTAGAGGCTGTAAT
This sequence comes from Aphyosemion australe, assembly GCA_006937985.1. Lineage (NCBI taxonomy): Eukaryota > Metazoa > Chordata > Actinopteri > Cyprinodontiformes > Nothobranchiidae > Aphyosemion > Aphyosemion australe. The sequence goes on along the minus strand of SSNS01000168.1, from coordinate 1,295,740 downwards.
TTTATTTTTAACAAAGAGAAGTCACGAGAAAACAGAAAATAAGAGAAAACATGAAACATTGAGTCACTACTTACGTCAGAGTCTGGAGGGCTGAAGCCACACAAGCTGCACACCTCCTTTTTACACTGCGTGCAGGTTTTATAGTTAGGTGGTTCCTTGGCTTGGATGTTGAGTTCGGTCGTGTTACAGACTGGGCATAAGGTTTTAGGACCTGCTTTTGACTGAGATCTGCCTCTGGTTGCTGCCAAAGACGGAGAAGCTGTGGGAGTCAGGCCAGGTGTTCCAGGTCCTTTCACACCTTGCTTATCAGAGGACTGAGTCTGAGGTGGACCGCTAACTCCTTTCTGTGGTTGTCCCACCTTGGTTGTGTCCTGTTTTTGTTGTCCAATTGTTGGTGACTGCTGGCCTGGCCCTATCTTTGGGGACCCTGGTGCTCCAGTCTTTGCAGATTCTTGCTGTGCACCAGTTTTAGTTTGACCTTGCTGCACCTTTGCCATAGATGCGACCTGCTGTCTATCAGATGAAACTTTGGGAGATTCCGGTTGTGCTCCAGGTTTTGGTGAACCCTGCTGTGGTCGTTGGGTTTTAGGGTTCTCTCTCTCTTGACTCGTAGGAGCTTGTTGCCCCACTGGTTTGTTAGTCGGCCTGGTTTGTCTACTCCCCTGCTGCTGTGGTGATCCCTGTTGTGGAGGAGGCTGAGACTTTTGCATAGGCGGTCCTTGGCCTGACTTTTGGAGACCCTGCTCTTGTTGGGTCCCTTTTCCATGACCTGCTTCAGTCTGTTGCTCTCCGGGTGGCTTTCTTCCTTGCTGTTGAGGGGACTTTTTATCCCTGTCGCCATCATCTCCAAACAAACCAAACTTGTTCACAGCAGAAGACACAGCATTCAAGGGGTTAGCCCCGCTAAGAAATTTGGAAGAGAACATTGCGTCTTTGTCCTTTGCCTCCTCCTCGTCCTCCTCACTGGAGGTAGAATCTACAGGACTGTCAGAGTCAGAGCGGGAGCTATCCCCTCCTTGTCCTGGCTCTCCAGCAGAGGCCTGGGATGGAGCAGCACCCGTAGAGAGGGCATTTACAGCCCTCCTGCTGTTGCTGCTACTGCTGCTGCTGCTGCTGCTCTCTGGGCTCTCTTCAGGCTCAGCATCTACATCAGACTTCCTAAATGCGTGACAATCAAAGAGAAAAACGCTGTTAGATGACAAGGAACAAGACAGTGGGGGTGTAGTGACTACATGTACAAAGTTAGGAAATATAACCAAGAAGTACAGCCTGAGATAACCCAATCAACCAAACTACATGTGCAAGAAAAATAATCACATATTCACTGATTAAATGCTGTGGGCTTTTCACCCACAAGTAATCAGTCACAACTCAACTTAAAAAAGCCATCAGTGTGGTGCATAATGTGGTTAAAAGGCTTCCTGTTAGAGAGGTGCATTATTATTCAAATCAAGCAAGTGGACATTTTGCAAAAGGATTTGAATGTGAATACATTGTAAATGAAGAAAGTGACACTGTGTTTTAATCCAGGCTGCAAAGAAATCCATGTTTGTTCCTGTTTGATACAGTCTTCAGCTACTGTTGCGTTCAGGACCACGGCCAGAGTCTGAACCTCCAGGGCCATCAAACATTAGACAACGCTCTTTCCTTCAGTGCAATAAAGACTCGTTTTCAACAACAAGGAGGACTTTATGCATCTAAAAAATTAAATAAAAATAATAAAAGTGAAAGAAAATCCATTCCATAGAGACTCAGCTGTTGTTAAAACAAATCTTCACCTCAGATTGTCTAGAAGTGGGGAAATCTCATGCAGAACATGTTTTACAGCAGCAAGACAAGTAAACACAGGAAATCTATGCTCTCTCTGGAGGAACTGCAGGCACATCCGGGTAGGGGCCCACCAAATTATGCATGAGTAAATTCATACAATACTTTATAATGATCTCCAAACGTAGAAATGACCAAAGTGCTAAACACATGTGGGTTTAAATGTGGGTGAAGAAACCACCACACCGAATCGGTAATCAGAGGCGTTCCTATCCACGTTTAGAGTTGTTCATAAGCATCATAGGCGGATCTCAAGCATCCACGGTGGTTTCCATCTGTGGAAAACACGCACGATGCCCGACCATTCCGGGAGATTAGTCCGCAGAGAGGTGATGACAAGTGGTGTGGAAAAAAAGGAAAACGCTATAACCAATTATGTGTCCTTGACGACGTTCAATTAGTAAAACAGACAAATGTTGTATTATTCCTAAAGAAGTCTAAAACGAGCGAAAATCCCTGTCATCGCTGCGAATTTCACGACACACCATCTGCCATCAGCGCCGTGTCCCCCCCTGCTCCTTCCCTCCCATCCTCCTGCAGCCGAGCATCCTTCACCCTCCACGGTCACAATGTCAAACACGAGAGCGCGGAATCCCAGCGACACCCGGACGGATCAGTACCTCCATCAGCAAGCGGTCCGTCTCCCCATCCTCCTCCTCTGAGCTCGTCGGATATCCCCGCCAGCTCCGTGCCAGTCTACCGCCGACGGATGGAGGGCACAGGGCAGCAGATTGAGAGCGATCAGAGAACCACTCCGCCTCCCGCGCTACTGCGCAGGCGCCGCATTTGACAGGTGATCACAATATATATCACGCACGGAAATTGAAATTAAAAGGGACAAGCGGCAACGTTTGGATCAGCTGCAAACGCCTGGAGATCCTCCCCCCTTGTGTGATTTACCACTGCGCATTTTGTGTTTAAATGTCATCGTGATCAGGAGCTGTTAAAGGCCAAGCAACATCAGAAACATTCTAGTCACTTTGATCTTACATTTGCTCTGCTTGTGCCCATCCTGTTGGATTTAAGCCAGTTATGAACTGCATTGGCTCTTATATTGCATCTGATGTCGATTGATTGCAGGCTACCTTTGTGTCTGTGCAGCCAAACACCAGCAGTCTCAAAATTCCTTTTGTCAATAACTTTCAGAAATAAAAAAGAAGACAATTGTGCACACATGAATAAATCTTCAGAAATAAAAAAAGAAGACAATTGTGCACACATGAATAAATCTCAGCAGCAATTGTTCAGTTGCTTTTTACCATAAATACTTAGCCAACCAATCAAACGGCAGAAACTCAGTTGATGAAATTCTAACTGAGCATCAGAATGTCCAACCTGACTCACACAAACACTTCCTTTAAAAAAATAAAAGCTCTCTATTTTTTTTCTTTTTAACAAATTTACAATATTTCCAATACTAATTTCACACTAATACAGCTGATGTGGGCCAACATGAGTGTTTAGAGATAGGGTGAGAAGCTCATTCATCTGGGAGGGGCTTGATGTAGATCCGCTGCTCCTCCACATCGAGAGGAGCCAGTTGAGGTGGCTCGGGTATCTGGTTAGGATGCCTCCTGGACGCCTTCCTGGTGAGGTTTTTCAGGCATGTCCAACCAGGAGGAGACATAAAGGAAGACCCAGGACACGCTGGAGGGATTATGTCTCTCGGCTGGCCAGGGAATGCCTTGGGATCCCCCTGGAAGAGCTTTCCCAAGTGGCTGGGGAGAGGGAAGTCTAGGCCTCCCTCCTTAGGCTGCTGCCCCCACGACCCGACTTCGGATAAGTGGAAGACGATGGATGGATGGATGGATGGATGGATGGATGGATGGATGGATGGATGGATGGATGGATGGATGGATGGATGGATGGATGGATGGATGGAATTTCACACTAATATAATTTTTGGCCAAATCTTAACAAGTGATTTCATTCACTACATTGTGCACAGCTGCATCTCTTCAACCCTGCCTTCTTTTTTACCCCTAAACACATTCTCTCATTCAGAAATGTCTGGTTCTATTTTAGTTTTCAGAGGACTGGAAGATGTGATGGAAAGAGAAAAAAATATTCTAGATTCTTGATGTTAATATATAATAAATCTATCTATAAAGCTTTAATTATACAATTTATTTTTACTGAACAAAAGAACTGATACATTTCAGCAAAACTAATTTTCTACAAAGTGCCAACAGAGCAAAAAGTAACTTCATTCTATAAAGAAGAAAAGGAAAAATATAAGAAAATGTATCAGCACTTGGTATGTCATCCATGTATTTCAGTTTCTTGCCCCCACACCAACATGCAAATCCACTCAGAGCCTGCAGCAGACAAATAGCGATTTGAAGCGTGGAAAGCGTGAGTGAGATGTGTGGGAATAACGAAGAGCAAGTGTTGTGTGGGTGTGTGGAAGAGTTGCGTCATCTGTGATGTGTGAGCAGCAGAATCGCCGCGGCGTGTCTTTGGAAAGTGCCAGATTCAGCTTCACTGTACACACCGACACACATGAACACAGAGGAAACGTTCATCAGCACAATCTCCATCTAGGGATAAGGCTGTAACTTAGCTGTGGGCTCATTCACGATCCGGAAATCCACCAAGTCGCCTAATCTTTGATGACTTATCTCTGCCTCATCCTCATAATCTGATGCCTTTTCATATGAATCCTCAGAGGTTAATTTATGGGGGTTTTGTGTTGTATTAGAACAAAATCCACAATCTGTAGGTGTGTATTTCTGTCTTTGTTTTGCTAAGACGCAGTATTACACTGGCTGTATTTGTGTCTAGATAATTTTCTGTAAGGAAGTAGTCATTCAACAATGTTACGTAAGATTTTATGACAGCAAGCTCTCACCAGATGTCATTTTGGCAAGCTGTTGTCTTGGAATCTGTTCAGAACGCTTTTTAAAACATCAGTAGTCGACTTAAATTATGCACTTAAACATCTTTGATTCAAAGGAAAAAGAATATTTAGAGAAACAGAAAAAACACACCAACTCATACTGTCACACCCAGTGGCAATTAATATAGTCAATAAACCTAACGTGCATGTTTTTGGTCTGGAGAAGATGCAAAATCAGAAAGTTCACACCAGGTGTCAAACCTTCTTTCTGCATGATACCTGTGATACCAAGGGCATCAGCAGCCCTCTAAACTACTTAAACTTTAAAAACACAGTGCTGTTAAGGAAAATGCTATGCTTACATTTGAAGTCTATATTTTACGAGCTAAGATTCCAGAACACGTCAAACTCCACAGTTCAGATTGGGCCAGACAGGAAGTCAAACATGAAAGCAGTGTAAAACATCTGAAAACTTTCAAAATAAAAGTCTCATGCAGATATCCAGTTGCTTAACTAGTAAAAAACATACGTCATGTCCTGTGAAACCTCTATAGCCAAGGTGAACAGAACAGAAAATAAACTGACTTTTCCTGGATACGTGCTGCCAACTTTCTCCTTGTTTGTTATCATGCGAACTTCCGAAATCACGCGTGGTGTTGAATTCTCACGTGATTTTGTGACCAGCTTTACTCTCAGACCATGCGGGACCTGCTTCGTGGAACGCTTTTGCTCCCGTTTCGTGTCTGAAACACTCCCGGTTGGAAGGGAGCTCGCGGGTCAAATGCCTCTATTATATAACACGCCGCTCATGCATCTGGTGGAAAGGAGGGGCAAGAACTCAGCATAATAAAGTACTCAAAGTTGAGGTTTTCATGTTTAATCTGAACAGTAACATGAATAATTTTCATAATTTTTTACATTTAAAAAACTGCTTTAACTGCTAAATAATTTCAAATGTTAGAAACATTAAGACTGTGCAATGCAGTTTCAGTTTGCTGTTTGCAGAGATGGAAGCTGATCTCCATGGAGAGAAACCTATCCAGATCAAGGTTTGGAGGTTTGACACTCACAAGAAGAGACGTGAGTCAGACAGGTGACGAGCGACACTCACATCCACACGGAATGTTTTCAGAGTGTTGTTTGGCTGAGGATTTCTGGGGCAGCAGAGGAAAAACTCATGCACTCTGTTAAAACTTCACAAATAATGTTTTCTTAAACTGGTCAAACCAGCAAAGTGCTGCAATGAACTCCTGCTGCACGTTTAACAATAACGTCAACATTTTACAGCGGCACGTTGGGATTTTTGATTCCAGTTCTATAAAGCAGATGTGCCAAGTCATAATTTATTATAAAACTGTTTTTTTCTGCAGCTCTATTTTACTGCAGAGTTGCCTACATGCTCATTCATCATTTAAAAGATGCACTAAACATTTTTACCTCTCTTCAGTCCACAAGTGAGCTCCAGCCAGGCACACACAAACCATCCTCTGTCGTTCTATGTTTCTTCACCAAGTGCTTTCAGTAAGTACACAAATAAACAGAGCTCAGAAGCACTTATCTCACTCTCAATTAAATTAGTCTAGAGCACAATGTTCCTTAACAGTTTCTAACTCGCCCAGCTGGAATTCCCATGGATGCAACTTTCACAATCGACTTTTTTGTCCGCTCAACTGATGAATAAAAGTTTCCAAAGAGACACACCTCTGACGTTGACCCTTGAGGAAAGCAAAGCAGTTTTTTCCCGGCATGGTTTTCTCTGGAGGAGAGCCGGAGCTCTGTGGAGCAGTAACCTGCATGGAGGCGTGTTGATGTCCTCTCTGGGCTTTAGTGCTCTTCTTGCAGAGCCACCAGGTAATCTATACAGTAACCTGATCACACACGCTTTGTCAGTGTCATTAAATTTACATACGTCTCCCCTCAAGAAGGGAAACTATGGACTCGCAATTCTCTGGATAGAATGGAAAGAATGGAATGCTGGGAATAAGCTGGATATTTGAAGAGGGGTTAAAACTAAAACCAGCGTGGCATGCTGGTGCTATGTTGTGCACTATTAGATCTTCTGCACTAAGCCTTTTCAGTTGGCTGTGCATCACTTTGTAGAATGCGGCCTCCCCTCCTCACACACACACACACACACACACACACACACACACACACACACACACACACACACACACACACACACAGTGTCGTTCTACAGCACGAGCTGCTGAAGCCACCCGGCTCTGTTCTTTTTTTCTTTTCGCCAATGAGTGACCGCTGCTATCTCACATGCTAAAAATACTCTTAAAGAAACAGTGTTGACAAGTGCA